>JAHWFP010203617.1:0-46559 GCA_023313725.1 Lithobius niger
CACGATAGCAACAGGTCTGGCAAGGACCCTAAGATCGCTAACAGCCAGCCTCAATCAAAAAACAGAAGACAATCATAAATAATGATACAGATTGGCCAAGGGAAGGTGAGGGGATTAGGTATTGGGACACGAATGCCTTACTACCTGAGTGTGATTAGTTGTTGCCATAGAAAACCAGAATGTTTTAGTAGGTCGATGTTTGCTCATCTTCGCTGACAAAATATGTTGTCTCATCATTATCAAACTCAGTTTTGTTTTAGGTAAAGTTGTTTTGATGTAAAAAAAAAAATACCAACCAAAAAGACTGGTGGAGAGCTCTACTTTTTATGGTGGGGAAGGAAGAAGAATTCTTAAAGTATAAAAAGATTTTTACCTTAAAATTAACTCTAAAGAGGTAACTAACCCCTTTTG
Organism: Lithobius niger; assembly: GCA_023313725.1. Lineage (NCBI taxonomy): Eukaryota > Metazoa > Arthropoda > Chilopoda > Lithobiomorpha > Lithobiidae > Lithobius > Lithobius niger. The sequence goes on from JAHWFP010203617.1 coordinate 412, forward strand.
TCTTCTCATGTTTAAACATCAGTAAAAAAGAAATACGTTACGATTCTCGTCATTTTTAACGCAAACTAATCTGTGATTATTATTGTTTTAGCCTTGGTTCTACCACTATGCCAGAAGCTTCACATTGTCTGTGTATCGTGATGCTACGAACAGTGCTTGTTATCACTTTCTCTGCGGGATTTCTCCATCAAACTAGTTCATCGTCGGAAGGGTAAAATTTCAAGTTTTTCCTATTGTGTTGTAGTGCAGTTTGTTAAAATAGTTGAGTGTGCTTCTTTAAGAAAGAATTAAAGTAGTAGCGACAAATATACACCGATACAAACCTGCAAGACGGCTTTCCAATCCGTTATTATTTGTTGTGGTAAGCAAGGGTATTATTAAAAAGGACCTGTCATGCAAAAAGTGCCTGCATGACATCCGTACAGAATTTGAAGAATGAAGACACACGCTAGTGTGTCGCCCGCCAAGATAAACGATAACATCCAGATAAAATATATATATGAGCATGGTGACCCCTAGACATGTTGTATCTTTACAGCAAAGGTAGTTTGGCTGTTTTCAGGTATATTAGGTCAAATAACAATGCGACAGAAAAAGGCTGAAACTTGTTTGATCGGACGACTCAAAAGTCATTATTAATGACATAATAATGATGGTATAGCTTACCGTTTTCTTGTTGAAAAAACGACGTGATAACGTTGATATTTGCCTAATTACTACTGGCTACTAGTTACTAGTTACTGACTGACGCCATTGTTGTTTCGCTGATATAAATTATTCCATGCGGTGAATAAAGCTGGTTATTAGTTCATTTTACAGATATTGCTCTGTAGATGTGCCCTTTCCATATGGACCTTTCTAATGCACCGATTAATGCATCTAAATACTCATGGTGGTTTAGGGGTAAGGGAGCTCTAAACGACCAAAATTATGGTTTTACATTGTTTTAAACATTGATATTATGCAACAATGCCAATCAGCAAAGGCCAGCTGCAGACTAGACTGAAGATGAAGTGCTTGTTTCCAGCAAACCGTAACTTATAAAGATAGTCAACATTAAAAAAAAGCAAACGCCAATAAACTGAACACTAAATAAATCCATGCGTTTGCAAGGAGAGACTGCAGTACTAATGAAAAATGCTAATCATTTGAATAAAGATGATTGTTGTCCTCAAAATGTTACGAAAGCCAACAACGAAGAAATAAAAAGAAATAGAGAAGAAAACTAGATTGGTCTTTCCATCGCAAAATTGCTTTAAAAAATGGATTTCATTAATTTGGACCAAAACGATCTGATATCTGCCCCAAGACAAAACTTGTATGGGTTCCCGCCAAGCTTTTCGGCCGTTTGAAGTCGTGATATCGAACGCCAAGCTCTTTCACCAAACTAATCCCACCGACTAAGACATCAAACGTTAAATGAAATAAATAAAAATTTCGCTGTAAGCAATTTTCATATATTTCATTTAACCGTTACACTCGGTGGGATTAGCTTGGCGAAATAGCTTGACGTTTGATATCACGACTTCACACGGCCGAAAAGATTGGTGGGAATCCTTAAAAGTTTTATTTTGGGGTAGATTTATTTTATCAGTGTCTTGACGGGCGGTCTATCGTTGCAATGTAGTTAAAATAAAAGACTGTTTTTCGAATTCAAATTAGCATGGTGTAGCAATAAAACATTCCATAGTTTTTCCTTGACTTGAGAGAAATAGCAAAAATTAAAGGCAAAAAAGTAAAAAAAAAACACATGAATAAATAGTTAAAACCCCAAGCCTAATCACAGCAAAAACAGATTAAAAATAGGAGCTTACGCCCAGTGTTACTGGGCATTCTCAACTATAACCCATTCAAACTTTGCTCTTCCCACTGTTGCTAAGCAACAACAAACCATACAGAGAAGCCTCCCAAGCAGTCAAGTACCTCACACGCACCAATATTCTCTTCACACCTGGTACAACACGGTCAAACACCCAGGCAACCAAATAAATATAAATAAAAATTCAAACAATTAAATTTTCCCAATAAACTAAATAATAATAAATAAATACAACTTTATAACTGTAAATAAATAAATAAATAAATAAATAATACCTAACTGTTAAACTGAATTGCCCTTGTTCAGTTAATTCAGTTTAACAGTTTGGTATTATTTATTTATTTATTTATTTATTTACAGTTATAAAGTTTTATTTATTTATTAATTATTTAGTTTATTGGGAATATTTATTTGTTTGTATTTTTATTTTTATTTATTTGGTTGCCTGGGTCTTTGACCGTGTTGTAGCAGGTGTAAAGAGAATTTTGGTGTGTGTGAGGTGCTTGGCAACTGGGGAGGCTGCTCTGCATGGTTTGTTGTTGCTTAGCAACAGTGGAGGAGCCAAGTTTGAATGTGGTGCAGTTGAGAATGACCAGTAAGACTGGGCGAAAGCTCCTGTTTTTTATCTGTTTTTGCTGTGATTAGGCTTAGGGTTTTAATTTCATAATTTCACAGTGAGTGTGGTTATAAATAAATAGTGAGTTTACAGATAGGATGTAGCACCACCTCCTCACAACCACGGCAAAATAAGCGTTCACTCCAAAGTAGTACAGCCTACGAATTTACAGAAAAGTGAGTTCCTATAACGCAGCTTACATAAAAGGAAGTGCATCAGTCAGTTAGGCTATTGGATTTTGATACCGATTTTGTTCTTTGCGATTAGCTATTTGACTGTGTGCATCAAAATTAAATTTAAGAATTATAAGAAAATATTGATTTTCTAGTTGACAATAGGCAAATGGCACAGAAAGAGAATTATACCTCCAGCATATGAAAGAAACTCTATATATAGGAAAATGCGTATAAAATCAAAAGCAAAAATTTCTAAACAAACAGGGCGTGTTAGAGATATGATGAGGGAAAACAGGATATTGCCGATAAAATAAATTGCTATGAAGGAAGTTCCGCTACTCATTTCTTAGATATATATTACGAATTTATACGTGTATGGTGATTTTGTTTACCGATTTTCCTTAAGAGCTCCTGTTTCGCTTGCCCTAGAATTTATGTATAGAGATGAATGGAATCTAATAATCTACCCCTAGGTACATTTAAAGGTTTGATGTCAGTGCTCTCTACAGTACTGGCCGGATATTGGATGAAAAATAGTATTGACTGGGTTGGCAATACGGCCGCCAAAAGCGCCACTGATGCGATTGATTTGTATAGTTACCGCATTTGTCAACCGAGGGCGACACCCCCCCCCCCTTCCCTCCGTACAAATTGCCAACGAACGTGTCGCTTTTATTTTTTTTACAAACGTAGAGAAATAGCTCAAATGTGGCTGAGTGATATTTTTAAAAACTATTTAAAAATACTTTGATATTAGTAAAGGCGGTAGTGTTGCACATTTGACTTGCCGTCCTATATTGCAAATAACGGACAAAGTCGCTAATACAGAACTACGGAAAACCAAAAGAAAGACTTGCACTGAATGAGCAAGCGAAGCGAGCGAAATTCACTGTATTTGTAACGAGTACGCAAGACTTAAGACTGATTGATAAAGATGCAAAACTTAAAAAAAAAACTGTAAGGTATGCCAAAGTAGCACGAATTAGTAAACAAAAACGAACTCGTTTGATGCTTAAGGTAAGGTTTAACTGATTCGAAGTCAAAACAGCAAAGGAACACAAATGAACTTTCCTGTAATTCAGATACTGCAGTGTTGCTGTACTGTTTCGTCCACGTGAAACCTTACTGCTGTATACAATCTTTACACAAGTAAATACAATTAAAGAAAAACTGCAGTTAAACTGCAGTTTATGTGAAATGGAACGAAACTGCAGTTTAACTGCAGATTCGATGGTAACCGCAAAAAAAAAACTTTTTAAAAAATGTAGTTAAACTGCAGTTTATGTGAAATTCAACAAGTTAACTACATTTAAACTGCTGGGAAGGTTAGGTACAACTAAAGGTAGCAAAAAAACCGCAGAAATAAGGGCTCTTAAACCAGCAGTGTGGGCATCATGAAACACGGTTTGCCAACGCAGCTAACCCCCCCCCTCCCACACACACGCATTTTAAGCCTATCCAGTATCCACATGTTATTTTCTTTACTACGCATTTTTGAAAATTTTTATTGCACTGTTTTTTTTTCCCTACTAGTCATGTAGTGTGATCGGCATTTGGCAGTGACAAAATTGTCATTAATAAACAGGACAGAAAGCCAAATGGGCTCGATTACTAGTGATCAATTAGATAGGGAATGTAAAAGATTTACATTTATTTTAATTGTTAGTTACCGAATTCTCTGAACAAATTATTCGGCAATAACTATTTGTAACAATATTGACTAACATATACTGTGAGGCGCCTTCAAGAAAAATCCAGGAAGTCGTCCCGACGTTAAAAATGTTCATGCGTGCTCATGTTGGACATGGGACCACCACCTGCAAAGCTTTGACCTTGTTGATGTTATGGTGGTATGATGACTACCGCATCACCAACTTTAAATTACTCTCTAAATTAACGCGACCGTAGTTTTCAGTTATTTTGTTCCAAATACCTGTTTTTCAGTGTTACACCCCTTTTTGCCAATACGATCTGATACCGATATACTAATAGAATACTGGGATCCGATAACGAATATTTATTTTATTTTTTCTACTAAAATTTGGAAGCTAAGCAAACTTTAGTTCAACTTGATTCAGAAATTACCGGACATTCTTAAGAAAAATTTTCAGTTTTATTAATTTGATGATGATTTTCTTGCTCTGTTTTGTCTGTTTTGGAATTAACTTTGTTACCTTCATTTCTCTCCAACAAGTTGTTGTAGGGAGGAGACTGCATCTTTCTTTAGACAGTTTGGCCGGTGTTGGTTTTTTTTTTGGGCGGAAGGACGGAAATGGCATAAAGTGTATCACTTGGGATTTGTGAAAATAGAAGTTTTTTATTTTGTTTGGGGTGGGAGGGGGGGAGGTGCGCAAAAATTATTAGTTGCTCCTACAGAAAAATATCTAGCTACTGCCATTTGGAACTTATTTTTGATTTTGCTAAATGACTTGCGGCCAACCTATTGACTTAAAATGAGCTCTATTCGAATGCTGTCGAAAAAAGGGTAAAATGGTGTATTTGAACGTCAATTTTTGGCAAAATTATAGAAAAAATTAAATTTCACCGATAATGAATAAATGGGTGAAAAGTGCACATTAACATCAATTAAAAAAAAACTGTAAAATAAAGGCAGTAACACTGCAGGTTGTGAAGTTCAACAAGACAAATCCAAAACTGCAAAATAACTGCAGTTTTCAGCAGGTCAACTCAGAAACTGCAAAATAACTACAGTTAACCAATAGTGAAAGTGACGTTGTGTCACTTTTTAAATTATGAACAAAGTTTTATGGTACAACAAAGGGTTAGTATGGTGTAGAACAATTAATGCCAATTGACTGTTTAAAGTCAAGCCAACAGTTGCACAACTTTAGTGGATATCCATAAAATACAAAACTTGGTATTTACACTTGGTAAAATACACATTAACGCTTAGTGACTGGCTAGGTATATAAGGCAGGATGACAACGTGCATCATTGTAAGTAACGTAAGAGTGTATTAGGCTAGGAATGCTTGTATGTTAAGAATAAAACTTATAGAGCCGAAACATTCATAACTGTTCACAAATATCTTATTCTAAGATTTATGTTTGAATGGTAGCTGGAATTTATATTATGAATTTTTTTTAATTTTAATACCAAAAGCAATTATTGGAAAAAAATGAATTTTAACTACAGTTTGAACTGCAGTTTAACTACAGTTTGAACTGCAGTTTGAAGTGCAGTTTTTTTGAGGTGGGCAATTTACTGCACTTTTACTGCACTTTTTTTCTGTAGTTTTTCTGCAGTTCATTTTCAGCAGGGTATCTTTGATGCGGATTCTGCAATTCCTTGTAACGGCACGCCATTTGACGTCTTTGAAGCCAGGGTGTAAGTGTACGGTATGGTGTGTGTAATGTGTATGTTTCCAACTGCAGTTCCAACCAGTTCTTCGGAAAGGCGGAGGACTAGGGTTTTTTCATTCAAGTTTAGTCGTATTGTCACAGGGGCTGGTGCGTGGGAATAAGCTTGGTATGAGGAAATTTATTAGGCTAGTGTGAATTAAATTTAAATGTTGTGGTTAAAAGTTGAATTTCATAGTGCTTAAATGCGATTTAGGTTAGAAGGTTTAATTGAAATTCGATTGCTTAAATGCAGAACGTTTGAGGACTAAAAGTGCGCAATTCTATGCTGGATACAGGTCATCCCTGCTAAAAATGAACTGCAGAAAAACGGCAAAAAAAGTGCAGTGAAAGTGTAGTAAATTGCCCACCCCAAAAAAACTGCAGTTCAAACTGCAGTTAAACTTCAGTTTTTTCCAATAACTGCAGGTGGAAATAAAATTTTAAAAATTCATAAATAAATTTCAGCTATCATTCATACCTTAATCTTAGCAGTACATGACATGCACAGTAACAAATTTATTTTCTTAACATGCATCCATACCTTCCCTGATATACTCTTACTTTACTTACAACGCTGTATGTTATCATCCGGTTTTATACACCTAGCCAATCACTAAGCGTTAATGTGTATGGTTCCAACTGCAGTTCCAACCAGTTCTTCGGAAAGGCGGTGGATTAGGGTTTTTTTCATTCAAGTTTAGTCGTGCTGGTACAGGATCTGGTGCGTGGGAATAAGCTTGGTATGAGGAAATTTATTAGGCTAATTAAATTTAAACGAGCACCTCATTTGTAACGTTGTGGTTAAAAGTTGAATTTCATAGTGCTTAAATGCGATTTAGGTTAGAAGGTTTAATTTGAAATTCGATTGCTTAAATGCAGAACGTTTGTGTTTAAAAACGTTAAAAGTGCAATAAGGTTTAGGGTGAAGTTAAATTAATTAAAAGAGGTTTAAAAACAAAATGAGTTTAAAACGATGTTGTTGGCTTGTGTTAAAAGCTACAGTGTGAAAAAAAATTGGAGAAATTCCTAGGCTAATTGAGTCTTATTGGTGGAAGTTATGTGAGCAGTTTCTTGTTTAAAATTGTTATACTGCAAATTAATATTAAGCCTGGTTTGTGTAGAAATTTGTAAACCTAGAAAATGTTAGTCATCTAGTGGTTGGGGTATGGTGAGGTTATATGGAGTAGCGTACGTATAATTAATTACAATACTCCTTGGCTTAGTCGACTAGTCGAAGTGTAATACATGTAGTATTTTAAAGCTTGCTATTTGTGCCTTATAATTTTATAATTTAAGGGGGTAGCAACGCAAATTTTAGTGCTAGTCAAGATGAACTTGTGACAGAGTCCCCATCTGTGTGATCTGTGTGGTGTTGCTGCTAGGAGGTGGGGGGGGGGGCACCGGTTTGGTTTATTAAACAAGTTTAAACAGGTTTATTTATTAATTACTATTTGCAACAGTAATTAAGAGTGACCTAGTTGGTCACACAAGGACTTAAGTTTTCCTTGATGTGTAAATTGCAGTGTGAACAAGCAAAAGCTGGTAACTTTAAAAGTGATTAAAATTCTTAAAATTTAATAGGCCTAGTAAATATTAGTGGGGTGAGACTGTTTGAATGCATGCAAATTGGTCAGCTCCTTTAATTTAGCTAGTTACTCAGTCTAGTCTTTTTCCTGTTGCTCGGTGCAACAAAGGCTGAACTGATATCTGGAATTTAAGAATTTCGAATTTGTGAGCGTTTCCTTACACACTTGATTTAATACAGTTGAGTTTAACGCCGACGCCACTGGTTCCCGCTATTACAGTAACCATGGCACCGACTATTCGAAGTAGGAAGCTTGAGGAATTTGACTCAAGTCTCGAAACTTGGCCGGTGTACTTCGAGCGCGTTGAATTACATTTTTCTGCGTACGAAGTGCCTGATGACAAACAAGTAGCTTTATTGCTAACAAGTACCATTTGGAGGACCACCATCGTCTTTCAACCATCATCGCTGCTGTTGACCAGTGGTCAACTAACTGGCAACTGCCTCTCTCAATTGAGAAGTGCCACTCTTTTCACATCGGAAGACCTTCTTTGCTTCCTTGTTACTCCATTGGAAACCACATTCTTGATGTTAAGTCTGAGGTTACGGACCTTGGTGTAAGGTTCACAAGGATCTTCAGTCCACCTCACATTGTCTGATGCTGGTTACCAAGGCTTTTCGCCGTTTGCATATTTTTAATCGCTGTTTTGCTCTTGTTAATCTCCGTAAACGCGTGTGGGCTTTTAAAGTCTACGTGCGGCCTATACTGGAGTACGCCAGCTCCGTCTGGTCGCCCCACCTTCTCCAAGACATTGACAGATTGGAATCGGTGCAGCGTTCCTTCACTTGGTCTCTACCTGGTCTTCGGCACCTTTCTTATACTGAACGTCTGCGCTTCTGTGGCTTAGACCCCCTTGAACTGCATAGGCTACGTGCTGACCTGGTTTTGACTTTCCAGATCATTCACAATCTCCTTCCAGTGGACTTTCTGTTTTTTACTTTTTCCAGTTCCTCCAAGACTCGGGGCCACTCGCTTAAGCTTCAAGCTCTTGGGTCGCAGCTTGACTGCCGTAATTTTTTCTTCGCATCACGTGTAGTCCAATGCTGGAACTCCCTGCCTGAGGCTGTGGTTTCAACCAACTCCCTGTATACCTTCCGCAGACTACTTGCTGCTTGTGATCTGTCTCACTTCCTCCGTAGGACCTACTGATACTTTTAGTATTACCGGAAATTACCAAAACTCCCTTGGATCCCCTGTGTCTTTGCATTTTTTTCCCTCTATGGGACGGAGTCAGTGGCCTTGCCCTTCCGTTACCTCGTCCCCCTCTACGGTCGACAGAATTATCTTATTTATTTATTTATTTATTTAAGTATTGGTGAGAAAACGTACGGGTTGCTTCGCAACTTGTGTGCACCCACTGCACATAAGACTAAAACTCTTATTGAGATAAACACTCTATTGACAGGTTACCTTAGTCCTACTCCAAATTATCTGCATGAACGAGTAACATTTCAAAGGAGGGAGCAGGCTTCGGGTGAGTCAACTTACGATTATATTACAGAGTTAAAGCAGCTCACCCTCCACTGTAATTGTGGTTCGAAAGATGGAACCAAGCTGGAGACGCTGCTGAGAGATCGTTTTGTAGAAGGTATTTTTAATCCCGAGGTAGTTAAGGCTCTTTTGGTGCAGGATCCAGCTACGGTAACATTTGACTCTGCTTGTAAGTTTGCGCTCTCTTAAGAACTCACAGAAAAGAATGTAACTCAGTTTCAAGGGTCGTCAATGCATTCAGTACAAAATAAACGTCCTTTTAAAAGTAAAGGTAAAAAGTTTAACAACAATGCTATTACGTGCTTCTGTTGAGGCCGAGAAAATCACGTGAAAGTAGTCTGCAGGTACAGAAAGCATAAGTGCTCAGCCTGTGGGAATTTGGGACATTAGTCACGTCTGCAAGTCTAGCAAGCCTGCAGAAACCCCAATTTCTCATAAACCCAAAAAAGTACAGACTGCTAGTAAAAAGAAATATCATAAATATTCACGTAAAAAAAGCACATCATGTTGAGGAGTCGTCTAATTCCGACTCTGACTGTTCTGAATGCAGTGAAGGTGAGGAGAGCCCTGACTGATGAAATTTATTCGGTCACTACAGATGTTCTCAGTGCAAAATGGGTAGTTCATTGCCAGTTAAATGGACATGAACTTCCATTTGAAGTTGATTCTAGACAAGACTCAACCTTGATTCCATCTAGTTGGCTAACACATTATTTCAGTGATCTTAAGCTTATACCGATAAGAATTACTTTGAAGGCCTATGACGGCGGCGCCATTTTTAAGCCATTAGGTGCTATTAAGCTGAACGTTGTATGCAACGGGAAAACTAAAGTTTTGTTTGCAGTGGTAAGCCCTGGTGAACAACCAGCCTTGTTGGGGCGTAGCTGGATGCATAGGTTTCATTTGAACGTTAATCAATTTTATGCTGAACCAGTACATGATTTGGAATTTTCACAGGATATAACAGAAGATATTAATTTTATCTCTGATGAGGAGGTATTTAAACGTTTTCCAAAGCTACTTTCACCAGGCTTAGGAAAACTTAAGGACTTTAAAGAAAAGATTAAACTCAAACCGGATGCAGTTCCTAAATACTGCAAGGCCCAACCTGTACCCTTGGCTGTCAGGGGAAATGTCGAGGTGGAAATTGTCCTAAAACCAGTGGATTGTTGTGCGTGGGCGACCCCCGTAGTGCTTGTGTTCAAGCCGAATGGTGATGTTCGTATTGTAGGAGATTATTCGGGCAGAGTCAACCCACAGCTGGATATAGAATATCATCCGGTGCCGAGAGCAGAAGATTTATTTTCGAAATTAGCAGATTGTGACACATTTTCGATTATTGATCTTTCGGATGCTTTCCTGCAAGTATAATTAGATGACGAGGCTAAAGTACCGTTGACAATTAACACGTGCAATGGCTTATTTCAGTTTCAGAAACTCCCACTTGGGTTCGCTAGTTCTCCTGAATCTTCCAAAAGCGAATGCAATATGTACTTAGGGAGATGCCTAGGGCTGATCCGTTTGTGGACGATATTCTGGCCACTGGGAAGGGAAAGGAGCACGATGTAACTTTGTTCCAACTCTTAGAAGCTTTGCAGGAAAGCGGATTGAAACTTAAGAAAGCAAAATGCCAACTCTCTAGAAGTAAGATTAAATCTCTGGGATTTCAATTGGATCGAAATGCTGTTTTAATTTGCCTGAAGTTTTGGACGCTATTAAGCTCGCACCAGCACCTCGTAACATTCAAGAATTAAAGTCATATTTAGGCTTTATGAACCAATATGGCAAATTTGTTCCACATCTGTAGACCATATTGGCTCCATTAAACCGATTACTGTCTCCAAAGAATGCCTGGAAATGAAGTAGTGAGTGCAAGTGAAAGTGAGTTCAAGTGCAAGTGCAAGTGAGTGAGTGCAAGTGAGTTCAAGTGCAGTCCAAAAAGCTAAAGCAGCGTTTCTAAATTCTAAAGTGCTGGTGCACTATGACCCAAAGTTACCTATTAAGCTCGTTTGTGACACGAGTTCCATAGGAGTAGGAGCATCATCGTTCATGCATTTCCAAACGGCGAGGATAGGCCTATCGCTTTTGTTTCTCGGTCTTTGAGTAAAGCAGAACGTTCCTAAGCCCATTTCGACCGGGAGGCACTTTCGATAGTGTTTGGGGTTAAACGCTTCCATCAGTATTTGTTTGGAAGAAGGTTCATTTTGCAGACTGTCAACAGGCTTTGTTTTGGGTGTTTGGGAGCAAGGTGTCTATCCCAGCCATGGCGGCTGCACGTATTCAGTGGTGGGCCCTATTTCTAAATGGGCATAACTTCGAGCTTCAGTACATCCCTGGCAGACTTAATTTGACAGCCGATTTTTTATCGAGAATGCCGACGCCTTATGAACCTCCGTCCAAGCAAGCAAATCCTGGTTGGAGGGTGATGAATTTACAAAAAAACGAAACACTTCCCATTTTGGCTGACCAATTTGAGCATTTAACGCTGAAAGATAAATTGCGGCAACAGTTTATCATTATACAGTTGACGGTTAGCCGGCAAAATTTAAAGTGCGGTATTACCATATAAAAGCCAGTACAGCACGTCATCCCTCACTTCGACTTTTATTTTTTTTTTAATTTGATCTTGAAAATGAGTCGAAGCTGACTCTAAACGTCGAGCACATTTTATATACATGTTGAGCACTTTTTAGCCTTTACACAATGATTGTGTTGCAGTGTAACGACATGATTTGAAAGCCATGAATAGAAAGATACCTGCCTCTTTGTATGTGTCGAATTATCAACTATTAAATTCAGTATTCTAGAAAATAAAGATTGTTGTGTCCTTCCAACCTCAGGTGAAGCGTTAGAATTTTTGTAATGCATCATAATGTAAAGACTAATCTGACGAGACCTTCACTACTTCTAGGATCAAGAGTACAGCAACATGGATGGATGAACTAATTCCAGATGATTACAAACCATATCAACCACCATATATGATTTTTTACATAAAAAATTCTACAAGTAAGTAGTTTTTTTCTTTCAAAATATGGAATAAAGCGTTTAGAAAATGTTAACTATGAAAATAACACTGTGACTGTTTAATGTTTCCGTTAAAAATTTTTGTTGACAACTTATTGGCGGTGCGAGAAAGAGAAGTGTAGCCTATAACGGATACCAAATTGCAAAAAGTTTGTGGATTTGTTGGTTGCATTTTTGCTGTCTAGGTGTAGCCTAAATGAAAGTTGAAATTGGAAAGAAATGTGTAAGATCACTCGAAAGCCAAAAATGTATTTTTGATCTGGAATTTTCTGTACATCGATCGATTATAACACATGAAGTAACTCTTTTACGAATTTATCGATCTAACACTCACCATTGCAAGTTTGAAATCCTGAATACCTTAAAAGTTAGGTATTCTGACGAAGCATACACCGTGCTGCTGATAATTAAGTGAACGTATAAAAATCAGCAAATTAAAATACCATTGCTTCCATAGAGCTAACAATCTTTTTTCAACATAATTCAACGAAATAAATGATTGCACATTTTAACCACTACAAGAAAGCAGACAATCATAAAAAACAAAAGGATTCTTTTAAGGACATACATTTGCTTCATTTTAAAAAGTATTCTTCAAGGAATTCCCTTCAACATGGAGACTAAAGGTATTAGCAAATGGATTTCTTCATTTGAAACCTGAATTCACCATAACGTAGTGAGGGGTTTACATAAAAGTTTAGTATACTGCAAACGACATGCCATACTACAACACGAAACAATTACATGGCTGCCTCTGATATTATAGACAATCTAGGTTGCTATGGTAACTTGAACTCTCAGCCCTGTTTTACATGAAGGAATAGCCTTATTCTGAAATGGAATTCACTGTAGTTGTCGTTTATGAAATCTCGAAATTAAAACTGCAGCAAAAAATTAAGCTTAAAGTTCTGAGAAACTTTATAATTATTTAAATGCTACCTTCATACACAAGCTAACATCTTTTAACCTACAGTTGTGATGGTGACCACTTTTAAATTGAAGATCACTTTTGCAATATGTGACAGAGGTAAGCAATATGCATGCACCTCACTATTTCTTTGGAGTTGGTGTATGTTAAGTTTTATACCAACAGGAACAGCGACAACTGTTTGGCTCCTTTGATTATTGTAAAAGACTATTGTAAAGAATTAGTTGTGGTGGCACGCTGTTAGCAGCTCAACCCGCACTGGTCAACGTGGCATTCTATTTTATCCAGCAGCCACGGAACTCATACTTAGAATGGGATCTGGAAAGAGGCTGCCAATAACGGAACAGAGACTTAATGTGGGAGAAAACGAAAGCCTGTTAGAATTAATATTGTATGTATGTAGCTTAGGCATGCTATCAAAAAGCTAAAATGAAAAATCTAGCAAAAAGCATCGCACTAAAAGCCCAAGTATTTTGAGATAGTTAGATACCAACCTTCTGATGGTTACCCTGACTGTCTTTTACACTGGATGTCACGGGTTCAAGCCAGCCCTCAAGCCCTCAACCACTTTTGTGCATTGGGAAAGACTCGGAGCCCTGGAATATGCGCACATACTGATGCTTCTTGTGGAATGTAATAGGCTCCTTTGAAGAATTTCCTAGCAAAATTGTTCCTGTCCGTCCCAAGATAACCTTATCAGTTGAAAAGGCCGTAATTACGAAGGCTTCAAATGTTTATATTTGTTTGTATATATAGGTATATTTGTATGTATATACTTATTTCAAATATACATATTTGAAAATTCCATTAGAAACTCACAGAGCATAGCCATTGACCCAATTCTGTGAATCAAAGCAACAAATTATTAAAAAAGGTTTTAAACATTCAACGAGTCTTGAGTTGTTTTGAGTTTCTTTGCAGAGGTTTATAGCCTATGTGGCTATAGTGCTTTTAGCCCGGGCAGCACCAAAATAGGCACCAGTTAATCAATACTGTTAAGTTTTGATGCCATAAATAAGGAACATAGTATGAGTGGGTATTTTAGAGGGAGAGTCGCATACGTACTGGTATTTAATGGAAGAGGGCAAACATTTTTTTTTGTATGCCAATTCTTGCAAGAATTGATAAATCTAACCACCCAGTAGCTCAGAATGTGGCAAACTGCAGCTCCTACTTCGAATTCTTAGAAGTGTTCTCGATAAGACTTATCCACAAACACAGGTTTTTGCAGAATATCTACCCTTTAAGGCAGCAAGCACTTGCGTTTCTATGTGTAGGCCTCATGCCAGAAGCCAAACAGGACATCAACCATTTTTATGTATGGACAGTAATCCCTTGTGAATGAAGTGGGTGTTTAAAAACAGTTCCTTGAAAAGCACATAATCTATCAGTGGCTTTCTTGAGACTATTCTACAACAGTCAATGTTCCGTGACGTAAAGATTTCATTTTGTGCACACAATTTCGCCCACAAAATAACGATTCATTTCATACAGGTTTGCTACCATGCCAAGACAGCTGTAACTGCTGCTGCTATATTTGTGGGATGAGTTGGTCGTAATAAACGAGGGGTAAATAAAAGCTGCTCATTACAGCCATAGGAAAAAGCAACACATTGTGCACATTCATAAAAAGGAACATCGTATAATGGAAAATCATCTAAATGGAATATTGTATAATGGATAATCGTATAATGGATAAACGTCTAACTGGATAAAGGTCTAATTCTTGATCCTCTCCCATTTCCGGTAAAATGGCTGGTGTTGGTGGGTAGGCATTTCGCCTCTCTTTTTTCCTTTTTTTACTCTGATAAGCATTTTTGTTCTTTAAAACCCCATTAATATTATGAATTATAATTACTTTTTAATCATTGACATTCGTTCGTTGCCTGGCTGTTTTAGGAATTTGCACTTATGTTTTTGTTTGTTGCAGTATTTGTTTTATGCCTGATGACGGCCTCCATGTTAGGGCAGAAATAGAGTACTTGTTTTTTGTGTATGTTGAATGCCGTTTTTATGGTGTCGACCCATAATCTGTATCTAGTATCTTCGAAGCAGCATTCAGGAAGGCTCACTAGGTGGATCCTTGAACTTCAGGAACACTCACTACGTGGATCCTTGAATGGACTTTGAGATCCGTTACAACAAGGGGTCTCAAAACCAAGTGGCAGATGTAATCGCTAGGATGTATGAGGATGAAGAAAAAAAGCCATATTGATGGTAGAACGTAAGAGAACATGTAAAAGTAACTGAGAATGCCAATGGATTTTCAAGCTTGGAACAAATCTGGATGGCACAGGTTGATGGCAAGTGGCCATCGTGCCGTATTGCTAGGCTAGGCATTAATGTAGCTGAACTTACATCAAGGGGATTGAAGCCTTCTTACCTCTGGTAGGCTCTGCTAGGGTGATGGGATATTGTGAAGAACGTATGTTTCAAGTAAAGTACGTGATGAAGTTGGAGATAACACACCTTTTAGGGCATTTTTACTTAAGTCGCTACGTCTCAATGAGATTGCTGCAGTTCACAGCTTACCACTGGGAGGCCATTCTGGAGTTTTTACGACACCAAGAAGGATGCAGAAACTGGTGGAGCGGGTTGGCATGAGGTAGGATATCACAGAGTTTGTATTCAGTTGTGAGAAGTGCCAGACTTGCAAAACATACAACAAAACATGCTGGACTCCTTACCACAGTAAACTCTCTATTGTCTCCTGGATCTCATTTGCCTTTACATGCAACTAAGAGAGGCATAAATGGGTAAATATAAATCTGGATGAGTTCAGTTCCTGACCAGAACTGTTTGCTCTCAGAACGCCCAAAGCAAAACAAGTTGCCGAATGTATGAAAGAAGTCATACATCGATTTGGTTTTTTTAATAGAATTTTTTCTGATAACAGACCTCGTTTCATGGCTTACAAATGATGTAATCTGCGTGACTCGTGTGGAATAAAATCCACTATACTATCCCTTACAGCCCTAAGGCTAACATAGTCGAGAGAGACAACAAAATAATAAAACACATGTTGCATTGTTTCACTGCCTCTCGCTGTCATTGGGTTTTTCATTTGCAATGTTGAGTTCTGTGTCTGAATCTAGTAAGTTTACACATATAGTTCTGAGATGTATAAACTGGCTAAGTAGTCTATGAAGACATCTTGGGCGCAGCAAAAGGCCTATTTTGACAGACGACATAAACGTCTAATCTTAAATGTGGGAGATTATGTAGTCCACTGTACACACATTCTATCGAATGCGGCACAAGGGTAGCCTTATCGCTTGTCCCAAAATTCACTAGGTCATACGTAATTTCAGCAAAAAAGTCTGTAAAAAAGTCCATATTGTGCGACATGGCAACTGGAATATTGAAAATGGGCCCATGAATGTAGCTAAATTGAAACCCTTCATTTTTTTGGGAAATGTGATCTCACTAAAGGTTACTGAACCGAAAAAGAATAAGGTTTTTCCTACAAATATGAAAAAATAGCATTACCTGACAAACCACACCACTCCTACAATTTGCAAAAGTAAATTTGGGGAGTGAAAGTAACTAATAATGGAGGTTAAGAATATATTTTTTCATTTGTACCCACACCTAGGTCGGTTTTAAGCCCTAAAACAAAGTAATCACATGATTCACTCTTTTTAGTTACAAAATATTAGCATACATGTAATGGTCCTGCAATAGAAATAACTGAAATATGGTGGGAGTAAAAATGGAAGCATCAAGAAATTAGCGGCATTTCCAGGCTTGTTTTTGCACGAAAATTCCCATAAAATAAAGAAATTAAATGTATTTTCTACCACTCACTTTTTGTCTAGAAGAGACAGGAGGCAGGAGGAGATGGAAGCAGTGAAGGCCAACTCTTCCCCTACCTGAACGATAGCAATAGGGGAGGGCATGTTGGAGGAAGAAAATTGTGTAGGTCCGTTGCTGCCTTAAAAAAAACAAATAAAAACTTTATTACACGCAATTTTACATATATTGTATCTCTAAAAAATTAAGAAGGTTATTTACTTACCTGGTATTCCAATCTGAAGCTTTTGAAGTGATGCTGCAAACCAGCAGCAGCATAAAGGGATGAAATACAAAACTGGCGAGTTTGAACAGAACCTTTTAGGAAAAAAGCAAGCACTGGACCAAAGTATGTTGAACAGGTGAAGCCCAAAGTGCACATGTAAAACATGTAGAGGAGTAGCTCTCCTCTAATCTCCTTTTAAAATTTTAAGTTTTTAACTTGTTCGAATTGTAGTTCGACTAAGGCAGTTTTGCCTGCAGTTGTCTGTTTGCAACTTTATGGAATTTTAAGTGTATATTGTATTTCCCTTCATAATGAGCTGGAGCTAGCTCAAAACGTCGGGTTGTGTTGGCTTTACATGTGCACTTTGGGCTTCACCCCTGTTCAACATACTTTGAACAGAACCAACACAATTGTGCGATACTTATGGGGTTGAAAGGATCACGGGCAAATTTGCATGTTTTGCATACACAAAGCCCAGCAGTCGAGCTGTGCAGATCAGAAAAAAATATGTTTTTCGAAGCTTAATATAAAACACAGGATAGTCGAGCTTGTACTGCATTCCATCGTGGCCAGCAAGGAAGAAGGTTGGCTTGGGGAAAAAAAGACGTTGTGGACAACTGAAAAATTGGAAAAGATGGCTGGTGGGGAAGAAAGGAAGGAGGAAGAAGACGTCCCAGGCTACGAGAAAAAAGAAGAAAGCAACTGCAAAGAGGGTGAAGGCCAGAGCCAGATCAGCATCGTCAAAGAGGTCTACTCCACCATTTGGAGTGGGTGCTAAAGAACAGCAGAGGCCAGCAGAGGAGTGAAAGGGAAACCAGGTCCCAAACACTTCAGGAAACCAGGCCCAGAACCTTGGATGCCGATCAAAGCAACAGTCAGCGGGTGGTGGAAGGTCAAATCAGCAGAGGCACTCGAAGGATCCTAAACCTGGACCACCTCAAACCCCAGTGTAACCCGAAATTGCCGAAAAGTCTACTCAACAACAATCCGCCAGCAGCACACGTCAGAGGAAGTGTGGACGGGGCAAGCTGGAAAAAGTGTTTCTATGTAGCATGAACACATCCAATACCTAATATTTAGCATTCCCTTTCTCTTTGTGCTATGTGGTCTATAGATTGAAGTTCTATGGTCAGCTCTGCTCATGAATTCCCTGTCTCATGCAGGCTCTTCATCCACTTATCTGGTCATCAACTCGGATGACCCGCCTATTCTGGAACTTTCTGCAGTCCCGTCCTCCACTCGGACTCCTTCTGTAGACTCCATGTCTCCGGAGGCACTCGCTTGTGGACCATCTTCCTCCAACCGACCGATGGTTTCCAAAGTGGTTGCTAGTACCTCTTCAACATCGCCCATTCAATGTGGTCAATCAGACCCTAGGAGTCAGGAGTTCCTCGCTCTACAGGTGGAATTCCTCCAAGCTAAAGGAGCGTTATTACAACTTGAAGCTTCAACTAAAAACCCCGTGTTACAAGCAGAAGTGTTCAGTGCATTTCTAAGATGGTCCCATCGACCTGTCTTCCCGTTCAGCACGACATTCGGTCTCTTCTAGATCTCTACCTTTTGCGCGCACTCAACGTCTTTCCAAGGAAGGAGTTCACACACTCATGGACGCCGCGCTCCTCAACGAATGCTCCCTCACCATTTTACAAACTGCTGGGTTCAGTCAGCAACCAAAAAAATTTGCCTTACTTCTCCAGCGGCTCCCGGTCCTTCTTGTGTTTCTAATATCATCAACCAGTCGATGTTTCGGACTCTTCTTCCCGGCAGGCACCTCTTGATCAGCCAGTGGATCCTGAACCTTCAGAAATTCTCTTCCAGATTTGCTTAAGGTTTTTTTTATTAGTTTGTAAGTATAATGTACAGTACCATATTTTATTTTTTTAGTGTACCATATTCATTTTGTCCGTTGTTGTAGGTGAACAAGGCGCACATATGGTTATCAGCGCTGAAAGTTAAAACATTACTTTTATATGCCTTTTCTGAGTCTGGTCTAGTCAGTGGACCCATTTTTATCGTCATTCCCCTCTCACAAATTAATACTACAACTATTGCTTAAGGCCGTAAAGACAGTTATTCCGGACTGCTTTCTATACAAACCATCTCTCCAAGACTCCGCCGCATCTATAAACTGCGGACTCGCTACTGGCCTTGGTTTCGGTCTACGTGATCAGCCACCTGGACAGAATCCGGTGCTTGGACAATCTACCACGCTTCTTACCACCTTACTTTGTACCGGTGGCCTCCTTCTGGGAAATGGGACTCCTTTGGAGACTCCAAGGAGCCTCCCCCACCTCGTGCAGGGCGGGAATCCTTTTTCTTACGTCCAACTGGCGATGGCGCCGCCAACCCGCCAAATTTCGACATCTATCCACAGTCAGAATTTCTGGTGGCAGACGCCTGCATGGAGTTCGGGACATCTCTCTTCTTACCCCGGCGAGCAACGGTCTCCAACTCTATGCTTCACGATAGTGATCGCCTCCTACGACTCAGACTCCCGAGTAGCTTCAACACTCAACACTCAACACTGCAGCTGATGCCTTGTGTGAACATCTTTTTGTGGACCATTCACCAGAATAAACAAGTCAATTGGCCATTCTCATCACCCAAATCTTCCACAAGGCTTGTTTTGCCACCTTCCATTGCTGAACTGGTTTACTCGGGCTCTCTTCAACTCTACACTCCTCTTGCGCAACATCACTTTCAACACCACTCCGGACCTCCAAGACTCTACTCGATGTGTCCTTCACAATCACCCCATTCATGAAACGGACACCCTCTTCCGTCGCCTTATCCCTATAAGCTGACTCCTCATCTTGACATCACCCTTAAGCCTAAGCCCTTCAAATTCAAGGGACAGCGACAACAACGAGTGCCCAGTCCTTCACTCCCTACGGATTCCAAGGACGATTGGTATTCAGTTCCACGAACAGATGCCTGGCCTCCGGCTTCCCCGCCACGTTGACCCCGGTCCCCCCTTTCAAAACAAGGGGTGGGGTCGTGAGCGATCCTACGGACGCACTACAACACCTGATCCCTGTCGATGTCAGGCACCTAGGCCAGCATTCACAATCATCTCATTGATAATTACCATTTGCCAATGCCAGTAGGCAGCTGCCTTCACGTCTTCCAGTCGACTTGACAAAACCTCACCAATGATCAGATGGTCCTCTCCATTGTTATTCACGGATTCCTACCTTCCTTCTCTCGGCCTCCCCCGCTATGGAGCCGTCCACTGTCCAACAGGTCCCAGTCGCATCACCACATCACATGCAAGGTTGTTTCCCTCTTGGCCAAGCAGGCCATACGGGTAGCCTCCGAGCCCAAGGAGCTCAGATTCTACAGTCAGGTTTTTCTCTGCATTTTATTTTCAATCTTCAACCACTAAACAGGTTCATTCGGAATCCCCATTTCCAGATGTTCACAGTGGACTCCATCTGACACTCTCTCCTCCCAGGGGTCTGGGCGATTTCTACAGACTTAGCTGAAGCCTACCTTCACATTCCACTTCGCGATTCCGTTCGGCACCTCGTTCAGTTTCTCGTCGATGGAGTAATCTACGTGTTCACCTGTCTCCCATTCGGCCTGAACATAGCTCCCAGGATTTTCATGCAAATTATGAAGGCAGTCCTCGCCTGGCTACATCAACACGGCATCCATGCCGGCGCTTATCTTGATGACTGGACCCTTCCTCGTGAGGACGGGGATCGTCTACTTGCATACAGCGACACCACCCTTCATCTTTTGCATCACCTCGGCTTTGGCATCAACTTTCCCAAATCAAACCTGTCTCCCTCCTAGTGTTTCATCTTCTCGGAGTCTTCTTCGACCTTCGATCCACGACAGTCATGCCTTCTCCAGACAGGATCCAGCCAATTCTCCACAAGATTCGACAATTCTTCCGGACTCCCACGTTCACAACGTCACCAACTAGACTCACTCATCAGGTCGTTAGATTCCATAGCCCTCCTCGCCCCCTACGGCAGGTGGCTAGTCAGACCTCTCCATCCGTTTCACAATCACAAATGGTCTCCGTGGACTTCAATCAAATTTCTGCCTCGACTCCGCTCGTCTGCCTTCCCTACTTCAGTCCTTTTGCAGTGGTTGAATCTGCACTTCCTGACTCATTCGGTTCCACTACATGAGCCACCGCCCGACGTCTTTCTAGTCTCTTGGCGCGTCGCTTGGGGCATAGAGCATCCATATTGCCACCGAAACTTGCTCCAGGCCCTGACCAGACGACGTTCCTGGACACGACAATGCCCAGGCAGTGCTTCTCAGACTCCAACACTTTCAAGATCACCTCATGGGGAAGGTAGTATAAGTCCACGTGGACAACACCATGGCAGTAACCTACCTGCGGAATGGCCACAGCACCCATTCCCATTCCTTACACCACATTAGCCTCCGATACCTTCTCCCTCTGCATTCGCAGGAAGATAATCCGGTTGCCTCTTCACATCTCAGGCAACTGCAATGAGATCACGGATGCTCTATCTTGATGCAGCTTTCCTTCTGGGGAGTGGTCCCTCAAGACGTCCATCTGCACATCTCGATTCCATCTTTGGGGACAGCCTTACCTCGACCTCTTCACCACGAGGTTCAGTGCCAAGTTTCCCCACTTCGTCAGCCCACTTTCCGACAACCAGGCCTGGGCAATAAACGCCTAGACGTTGAACTGGAATCACCTCTTCGGTTACCTCTTTCCACCTCTGAAGTTACTCCCCCTTGTCCTGCTGAAAATCTCCAGGACTCCCAGCCTCTTCCTCCTGATAGCCCCAAACTGGCCCAACGGTGGCTTGGTTTCCCTACTCCTCAGCCTCCTCACGGACTTCCCTCGTCGTCTCCTGGACACCCCGGATCTTCTCTCACATAATCCCAAGACAGTACTCCATAGGAAACCAGGTCGCTCCAATCACACGCATGGCTACTATCATCCGACTACTCAAAGCGTTAGGAGTTCCTAATGAGCAGGTCTCCCGTATTGCATCCAAAGCAGTGCGCTATTCCACCAACAAGATCTATGACAGCAACTGAAAACGATGGTTTCGTTGGTGTCTGCAGCTGAAAGTCGATCCAGTTGATCCACCTCTAGCACAGCTTCTGCTTTTCCTCAATGATCTCTTTAACAAAGGACTACGGGGTACACCATTCTGGTATACCGATCGGCCCTTAACACCGTTTTTTGGGTGGCCGACCACCCGTCCCTTCTTCATGACTTCCGAATTTTGGCTCTTCTTCGTTCGTTTAATTTAGAACGACCTGTGAATCATCGACTTTTCCCGAACTAGGACCTGTCCATTGTCCTCACGGCCTTGCTCGGTCCTTCGTATGAACTACCGTCAGATTGTCGCCTCAGCCATCTTTCCAGGAGGACTGTCTTTCTTGTCTTCCTTGCAGCGAGGTTCAAGCTCTGTCCACTACAGCCACGGACTGTTTCTTCCATATGGATTTTTCCGCGGTCACCCTGACCCCTCAAACCTCCTTCAGAGCAAAAACTCAGAATTCCTGCTACCGGACTAACCCGTTCTCTATCCCTGCTCTGACACCAATGACAGGCGATGAGCCAGAAAGGTCCTTACGTCCTGTCCGTGCCATTCATTACTACCTTCAAACATCGAAATTGATTCGCCGTGGCCGTTCACAGCCTCCCTCCAATTTGCCTCAGCTACTGGCGTGTCATCTGCTCATATGGTTGCCACTTGGGTCAAGACTGTCATCTTGTATGCATAACATTAACTGTGTCGACCAAGGAATCTGGGTCATGGCACATGAACTTCATGTGATATCTACGTCCTGGGCCCATTACTGCAATATCCCCATCTCCGACATAATGGAAGCTGCTGCTTGGAAGCATCTATCTGTCTTCACGTCACATACCACCGGGACATGTCAGCACAAGCGGACGGCTTATACCGCAGCGGTCCCTTCATGGCCGCCAAGGGGATACTCTAACTTCACTTAAGCACTGGGTGTCCATCTTTACCTTTTGACCTAAATGTCAAAACTCGTTCTTTCTGGGGATCGGCTCGCTACCCTAGGGGGCTCTGTCAAGTGGAGCCCTCCGCCTTTGACGAGGTCAGTGGAATGCTAAATATTAGGTAATGTATATTTCCATGGCACATGGAAAGCCCAAAAGACTAGGTGTAACTGGTTGATTTTGGTTTCTATGAAAAAATACATTACGTAATATCCCACCGTCCTCCCTTCTGTGTTGCCGCTGGGGCATTTAGAGGAACGAAAGATGAAGCAAGGGCCTTCGTCAGCATTTATATATACAGTAGGCCACACATGCGCGTTGGGTAGTGGAGCCGACCATAGAACTTCAATCTGTAGACCACATAGCACAAAGAGAAAGGAAATGCTAAACGTTAGGTAATATATGTTTTCATAAGGGCAATAGAAACCAAAATCAACCAGTTGCACCTGGTATTTTGGGCTTTTTTGCACACTTGACACTTCGACAGCAACAATGTCACAGCAATATTGGGAATCCGAGTTAGGTGTAAGCGAGTACGAATTGAAACTTGGAAAGCCTGGTAACCCTACTTCAAACTACGTACGATGAAGTACGCCAGTGACATTCCACCACCATTGGAAAACCGTGGGGAACCCGACTTGCGACACCTACAACTGGAAAGTCCAATGTGGACATAATCTATTCTCCCGACCATCAAGCAGTAGGGCAATCCATGGGTAACCCTTTGGCACCTAGTACAATAACGTCACAATCAACTCTAGAGGAAGATGAACTTTTTTTATTGGGATCTGACAACATGGTGGAGAAGGATGTGTCACAGGAAAGCGACAAGATGGAGGAGGTGGAATAACGAACTTAAAGCATACCTTCGTAGAAAGAGAAGCTCGAAGAAAAAAAAACACACTCACATGTTTTTTGCCAAACCGCTTTCTTCCCCCTTCCCCCTTACTGATTAAAAAAAATTAACCATGGTGAACATTATAAAACAGGAAAGTTAGAAAGAAAAAAAGTCAACATTTCGATGCTGAGACAGAAATTCAGCTGAGGCAGAAATTCAGTAACTCAGTTATATGAGGCAAAAATTTAACATTAACGCTTTCAGCTAACATTCAGAAAGACTCAAAATGCAGAATTTTGATGCAGATAGTGCAAAAACCCATTAATTCTGAGAAGAGACAAATTGAGTGGAAAGTTGTGGTTAATGTGAATGTGCAAAAAACCCATTGGTATATAATAACGCCAATGAAGGGAGTGAAGTGTGTTTAGTTCACGATCACACACAACTCACACAGTGGAAAGAAACTGTTTAATGGTGGTAAACATGAACTTCAGCTCTTCGAATCTTAGTTGAAACCTGTAAAAAAAACGTGTATAAAAATATGCTTCAAAATGAAGAGTGTGAAAAGTTGACTTTTTTATGTGCGTAGCCTTATGCATGGACCACATTAAAGCCAGTCATGGATAGCGTCGTGAAACTCCATATAGTTTTTAAGACAACCAGTGAATAACTCTGCTCACTATGATTTATGTTGTATTAAAATTGCTGTATGGTAGGGTACTCATGATGTTATGTAAAGGTAAGTTTCTTTATGCTACAAAAGTACAATACCTGTCAATTTTAGTATTGTTGTCTCAACGATGCTGCCTTGCCTTGAGATTTCAGAATCCGTCGGCCGCCTCAGTCACCTGATCGCGCATGCGCGACGCTCCCTATAAGAATGGAAGCCGTACAGGCTTGTCATCTCTTTGTATCAAGCCGCCGTCGCAGCTGCTTCGTCTGCCTCCTGTGAGTTTATCATCGTGGGAATGGAAGTCGTCGTGGCTCCCTCCCGCTCTTTTCCGGAATCGTCCCACACCTGAACCTTATTCAGTTCGCCCGGCCCTCCCCGTCCGCCTCCTGACTCACGTCCGGGAAGTTTGGGTTGCTTTCCGGGTTTTCCAGCTGATGTCAAAGTCGCCTCATTAACCCGCTCCCTCGTTCGGGATCTTGCAATCTGGATTCGTCCCAGCCGACATCTCCCTGTCGCCCGGGTGTCTAGACGTGATGTTCTCTGGCTTCTCCCAACTGACCGTCAACTCTAAGTTAACCATCAACTCCACCCTGTCGTCCAGTCTCCCCCGGCCTCTTCGGGTACAGTGGCTGTCTCCCGCCGCACGAACGACATTCCCTGTCGCTTGTGCCCATCAAATGCGACCGTCTTTGACTTCCATGTTCCGGTACTCGATCTCCCAGTTTGGGCCTGGTTTAATGTGGAGTGCAACTCCCATTTTTCCGGGCCCCTCCCACAATTCATCCTTGAAGCTGGATGATATCCGTATCCTGTGCCATGGATCCCGTCCCGACTCAACCACGGGCTTCCTGCGCTTCACCCTGTCCGACCAACTACGGCCTACCATGTTCTAATGACATCGTATGACACATTGTTCATCTGTCGATAACCACGGCTGCCCGTCGACGCCTACGGCTCAGCAATTCCACCAGTTCCTGCCACCACCGTACGACACGTTGTTGCTGTCGATGTCCTCATCCACCTGCTGGCACTTCAAGCTTCGAGCCTGCCAAGTCCCTGCAATGACGTACGACACATTGTTCATCTGACGGTAACCTGGCCGTCTGTCAAACCGTACAACACGTTGTTGCTGTCGGTGTCTTCCACCACCTGATGACACTTCATGCTCTACAAGCCTATCAAGTCCTCCAACGACATACGACACGTTTCAACTGTCACACCACCGGTCGCCTACCAAAACCCCCGGCACAATGTTCCTGCCAAGTTACTTCAACTCCCACATGACAAGCCGGCCATCCGTTGGTGGCATCCGCCGCCAGCAACGCTTCTGGCTCGCCAGACCCGCCAGTTCCAACACTGTATGAAACTGTCGGTACCAACGTAGTCTGCTACCGCTCCCTGCCGTACGGGCTCGTCAAGCTCCTATGTCAACGTACGACACGTTCTTCAACTATCAACAGCAACGGCCACCTGCCATTCCGACTGACACCCCTACGTACGACACGTTCTTCATCTGTCGATGTCCTCGCCCACCTGCACTCTCGTTTATTGGCCTGTCAACCTTATCGGTCTACGAACGACACGTCTACTTGACAATGGCCGTCGGCATTTCTGCTCAGCTATCTTTCAGTATTCATTCACTCTCTCCATGCCGGCTAGTTGTCCTGTGGCTGGAGACCATTTGTGTAGGCTAAGGCTTAGTCTCTTATATTTCCTTTTGACCATCAAAACCAAAAAAAAAACCGGTCCTGACCAGACTGAAGACATGGATATTATCCCTCCTTATCGTCGTCCAGTAACGAACCCTGACCATCAGTGACATGCTGTTCCGATGTGCGAGTCCAACCTCCCATCGCCACCCTCAACACGGCGTCTTGAGCATAAAAAAAATCCATCCTTACATTCCCCATCACTCGGCTTACTCCTCGCCTCACCTGCATCTCTAGACTGGAAACTCCTCAAGTCCGCTCACACAAGAAACTACCTCCCACAACAAACGGGGCTGCTCCGACACATCATCATGTGCCGAGCGGCCCCTGCTGCCTACCAACACCCGTCAGTCGGCATCTCATCTTATCCACCGTCCGAGAGCTGACAACTCCACGGCATATGTGTTGCCCCCTACTGACGTTCACCACGACCATCTCCTTACCCACTCTGACCATCCATCCCGGCCCTGTTATGATTCGCTTGCCTCCCGGCCACGCTTAACCCCACATTCTACATACGACTCCATCCCCTACATTCTACATTCTCCAACCCCTACATCCCCTACACGCTTAACCCCTACATTCTACATACATTCTACATACGACTCATCAACTACAGCGTTCCAACTCCTGAAGGCAAAAACGCCACCCCGTGGCCAAAAAGGATCTGGCCCACCCATCCTGGCCTTACCCTTTCGTGGCCACCTTGGACTCGCCCACTTTCGCTTCAGCTTCCCCTTGCTATCGCTTCCCGCCACAATCTGTCGCGCACAAGCCTTTGTTACATTTTTTTCGCACCTAGCTAGGTCCCTCCGCAATCTGGATTGGTTTTCTCCTCTTTCACCATGGTAAAAGTCAAGAATGCCAAATGTTTTGAAGATGATGAAGACGTCTTCTTTGGTAGGATACCCGTCATCGACGATCCCGGTTCATGCAACTGCCCTGGTCTGAAGTGTCCTGCCCGTCTTTACCCACATAATAAGGTCTGTCAACTCCATCGCAAATGTGAATACTACACTATCCCCTGTCCCATTTGCGGGACAATTCCACTGGTGGATTGGAGGGTGATTGCTGCAACCCATCAAGCCTCGGCTATCAGGAAACAACAACGCCATCAACGGACCCACCTTTTGAAGAAACTAAAAGCAGAACAAGCTTTCATCAATCCAGGAATTTCAAGCACCAGTATCTCCACTCCCCAGAAAAATCCTCTGTCAACAAATTCCTTACCACTTCTGACGTCTTTCCTAAGGAAAAGCATCGTAACTTCACAACCCTCTCACACTGCAACTTCACTTCCGATTACCCCCAGGCAAAACGATGCTCAAGTCTACATCCAGCACCCCCTCCTCCCAAGCATCGTGGCTCCACTCTTCCGCATCCCCGTCGTCTGTCGACTTGGACGGAAACGTCACAAATCAAGAGGATTCACCCAACAAATCTGTTCAACCAACTCTGGGCAACGAAATCCTTTTTGACATTGAAAGCCCTTCATCACCCATGGATGAAAATGAAAGCCTCCATCCCCCGTTCAAGATCCTTCCTTGGATTTAATTCCAGCAACCCCTTGCTCTCCTCATCAAAGAATTAAGACCAATACTATCCATCAAGACCCATTCCTGAGGGCAACAACGAAACTCCTTTCACATCTCCTGCTTTGGAAAACCCAAACATCTCCGTGGAACCGGTGGATTCCTCACTCTTTGGTCTCGAGACAGACAAGCCGCAAATTGATCACTTAAAGCCGTTCACCGTACTCAAACACAAACTCCACTTAAATGTACGGGCAAAGAAACAATTTATTTCAAACTACGACAAGGCAAAAACCATACTAGATTCTTCCAAGCACAACTCTCCGCTCAGGAGGACCTCATAACAACGCTTCAAGCACAACATTTTTCTCTCTTAACGGAAAATGCAAGACTTCTCGAACTTTCGGCTCAACGCACACTTTCTGAATCTTTAGCATCAAAAGTTTCGAGTCTGCCTCCCCATCATGGCCATAACGAACCTCTACTTTTTTCCCCCTTGGACGCTCAATCGGATTACCTTCACCCAATACACTCGTCCAAGTTGCAAAACTCCATGCCGATTCTGCCACCCACTCCTAGACCTGAAATCCACGGATCCTAGGATACCATGCCCCACTCTTCCTGCAAGACCAGTCATCGCAACTCCTATTCACGGTCCTCTGAAGCCTGCCACCTCTTCAACAAATGAAAACTTTGATGAACCAGACCTCTCACTCCATTCCGATATTTCAGACGCCTGGGAGTCACTAATCTCCAGAGCCACAGGACACCCCCTACATATCTTCTCCTTGTGGCAATTTGACAACTCAAACTCTTTCAAACCACTTCATCCACTGATGACTCAATTATCCGGACACAAAACCCTTGACCTACGTTGTGATTTATGCTATCACAAAGCCAAAGCTTACCATTTTGGCATACGCAACACTATGACTTAGCCAGCATGTCTTCACGCCGGTCTACGTATCTCATCACTTAAAATCCTTATTAAAAAAAAAACCCTTTCAACCGTTCACGGACTTCGCACTTTAGTTCCCCAGGAACGGTAAGATTGAAATCCCAACCTTGACCGGGATTTAAAACATTGACCCCCCCCCCCCCAAAAAAAAAGAGAACGGGAAATCAAATTCAACCTAAACCTCTCCATCCAATTCTGTCTCGAACTAGTGCAACATTTTGGAACGTTCAACTTAAAGCAAAAAAATTATATAAAATAAATAACAAACAATAGAAAGAAGGAAAGAATTTTCTGCCGAAAACCCAAGTTGAATTGTGAAGTCACCTAACATCCACTTCTGAAATCCCACTCACGTCAACCCTTTTGCTCACTCAAGCCACTGTCGTCAAACTGTCTAAATCCAACCCAAAGAAAAGACTACCACCAAGATCCCATACATTTTCAGGTAACCGAAACCATTTCCTAAATCTCTAAAATTTAAGGTAGAACTGGTGAAATTTTTTTCCATGGTATAAACAAAAAATAAAATAGACAAACCTCTAGGGAAAGAAAGTTTCGCACAACCTGGCTTCCCTGGACCCCAATTTTCTCCAAATTCCAGGTTGTCCCCGAAACAACAACCACCAGCCTCAGCACCCCAGGGAACTCAGCCAAAAGGTGCCCGCCACCAAATTTGACGATCTCGGCCTGTCAATGCTAAAATTTACAGGTATTGTACTTTTGCAGCATAAAGAAAGAACATTTTGCGGGCCCCCAGTCCGGCCGGCAAAACATGGTTTCTTTTGTTGAAAAAGTACAATACCTTGCGGTCCTCCCTGCCTCCCCTCTTGAGTAACCTATTGACAAATCTTGAGACAGTGAGATGACAAGCCCGTGAGGCTTCCATTCTTATCAGGAGGATCGCGCATGCGCGATCGGGTGATTGAGGGTTAGATCCCTGGAGCCTACAAGGGTCAGTCTGAAGGATAAATTCTGGCTGATGCGTAATATGTAACGCTCCCCTAGCTATACAGTATGAAGTAAATTAGGATTGAGCGTTGCCTTGAAACTAATCGTCTGCTTCCTTAGCACCTTTCAGCACATGCGAATTAAAATAAGTATTATGTTTCGGTACGGAGGATTACATAAAACGCAGCAATACCTTTATCAGAGAGATTAAAAATAAACATAAAAACACCTTACATTGTGCCATAAGTGGTTGAACCATGATGGTATGGCCTGGGTGCGTGGATGGGAGGACCCTCACGCAGGACACAATCCTTGATGCGGCACATTCACCATTCCGTCATGGTTAAACCACTTATGGCATAATGTAATGTGTTTTTATATGTCTTTTAATTCTCTACGATGAAGCTATCGCTACATGTATGTAATCCTCGGTGCCGAAATATATGACTTGTTTTAATTCGTATGGGGTATTGATTGGCTTCGTTTTCTTGATACCTTTTAGTCCACGTCACTCCACTCTATGTGAGCTAAGTACCTTGCTTTAAAAATCAACTGACGCCAACTCCAGACAATAATGTTATCGCTCAAATCGATGAAAAAAAGATACCGTTGATATTTTATTGCCGATCGAACTGAACAAATTAAATTTTATGGTTTTGTTTTATACCTTTATTTGATTGCATTTTTGTGGTTTCCGTTACATCTGCCGTAAACATAACATTAGGGCTGCATTTGCAGTAGATCATCAATTTTTTTTTATTGGTGGAGAGTTGGAGTAATTACTTCACTTTGCCACCTGCTGGAAAGCTGCTGTCTTGGTTCTGCAGCCAAGATAGCACCTATTTTGTTGCCGCATGAATGCATTCAGCAAAGGCTTCTAGCACTGCACGAAACAAGGAAAAGAGACACGTCCAGTATATGTAGCTCTGGAAATAACAGCCAAATGAACGCAAAAGAAACAGTTATTTACAACACTGCTTTAGCCCTATGTGGAAAAAAACGCATGGTTCCGTGGATTTATTAGGCAACTTGTTAGGTTGAAAAATGTATTCTTTTTTTTTACATTGACATTGTTTTTTACATTTCTTTTCTTCTTTACATTCCTTACTTACCAGCTGCTATATGGAGATCTGTGTTGTGCTTTATGGACTGACCTTTCACATATACGGGTTCTAAGATAAGCAAATGTTGATCACTTCCTGAACATGCATCTAAAATATTATGCCCTAAATTTCAGCTACTGCAGCATTAACTCATAATCATGTTTCTGCACACAGTTTAAATCTTGCATCCCCTTTCATTTCCAAGATGTTGAATTTTGGTTTTAGCTGTAGGTGTGAGACTGCCGAGTACTATAAGTAAATCACGTATCCTGCTGTAAGCCTATAAATATTCATACGATATATTCTTTACATATAGTTATACTACCCACTGATGTTGATGCTGCACTTCAGCCAGATGCCATAATTAATGTTAACCCGACGACCATGGTGAGTAAAACGATTGAAGTCTCAGTAATACGGTAAGGTATTTTGCAAGAAATGTCCTTATTTACAATTTTTGGTTGAGTCTGTATGATCGACCTGGCTTGGAATAATTTAGGTGATTTGAAAATGGTTTGTTCTTACAACTACCTAGTGTAATGTGTTCGTGTACTCACATGTCTTGACTACTCCTGAATTATTGAAGTAAACATGACAAAAGACTTGTCTTCTTAATTATTTTCTATCATATAATTGCAAATTGTAACAGTGAAGTTCTTGGCAAGAGTAATATTGCAAGCAATATAAAATGTACGAAGTTACGAACATTTATGAGGATTGTGAGTTTATTTTTATGCGGGTTTAAGTGAAAAATCAACTGGCCCGAAGCCCGAACTTTAAATTCATGCTCCGACATGAAATTCCGTTACAATTTTACCCTGAAGGTTTTGCAGTCATTCTCAGAAGAAAATTACGCAACACTGTTTTAAAATGAAACATGTAAGGTCACAACTTTCCGAAAAAGTAAACAATGTCAAAACGTCTAAATATTTTAAGTGAATTAACTGCGACATTGTGTGCTTTGTGTGGGGTTGCCAGCCTGACTGATATCTCAATTAATATACCATGATAAACCGGCATTTAGAAATTGTAAGTGTGTATTGAAATTAGGAAAGGTATTATTTATTTTCCCTGAATGCCTCGATTAATTGTCAATAATCTGTCCCTATGTAAAGTTGAAAACAGATTTAAGTTTCAGTTAAAAATAAAATTAAAAATATATAATTAGCTTAAAATGCTAGAAAAGTGAACGTGGAAAGGGAAACAAGTGAGAATTTTACAAAATATTCAAGAATAATTGATGAGGATGTGTGTGAGCAGATTTTCTGAAAAGTCATTTTATTTTAGCGACGAGCACGAATCAGACTGGAGCACAGAATTTTCTTTCTTTACTGGTGTCTCTTTCTGTTCGTCTATCTCTGCAATAACCAACCCATTGTTTGGCTCACTTCGAATTTTCGACTTGCATGCTTTGACCTAGTTGTGGTTTTAAAGTCCAGCATCCAGCCTAGCTCATCATAAATTGTTTTGGGTCCATTTCGTGTTGTTGGACCATTCCTTCATCAAATTATCTTGGGTAGACATTTAGGAAGTCGAGTAAAACAAGAAGTAGTAAAACTTACACTATCGAAATGTAATGGTGAAACAGAAAAACACCCTGTTTCATGATTTAAACAAGGTGCCGCACTTCTGGTAATAGCGGCACGTCCGATTATTACGTCACTTCTGTTACTTCTGTCATATCAAGTTAATGACAGCATTTCCTGTCATTTATGTCATATTTGGGTACTCGCATCATGTACAGTTTCGTAATTACAATACTCACATCACACCATTTTCAGTTTCGATTATGACCATGATCTCTATATGTTTAAACTAGACCGACCAAGTTTCGAACACACCATCACAGTGAACCATCTGACACCCGTTTGGGGAATGGTTAATGGCAGAGACCACTGATCATTATATGTATGTTTAAAGTTAAAGGCAGACACTCCATTCTATGGCAGCTCCGTATATTAAATCTGATATTTTAAAACTTATGAGATCCACAAAAGCTAAAATTTCATCTAAAATTATGAAAATGTAAAAAAAAGAGATGATGGAAACATAACGTATTCTCATTTATTTATGCCTTAGAAGAAAATTACAGCCGCAGTATGCTACGCACGTGTACAAAGAGATTCTCCAGTTCTGCATAAATGAAAGCAATAAATATTCCATTCTTCTCCAAATTTTCAAATGGTTCAATATTACCACATTGGATAAATAATGCTAATTAAGGGGCGATGTAACTTTCATTATATTCCATCGTACAGTTCTTGGTACAGAGATAATTAAATATTTTATTGTCTTAGCTCATCCTATGTCCGCCACTGACAATAAACCAAAACTTAAGCCTAAGCTTACCACCCAAAAAATCAAAAGATGTGAAGCCTTGTTCATTTAAAGAGCAACGTACGACAATCAGCCAAGATGAACAAGTAATGTCTCAATAATCTCATCGTTTTCATTATATAGACATGCCCATTAATTATTATAAATCTGTATGTTTAAAATTGGGAGAAAACAACAAGACAAACGACGTAGCCTAATTCGAACCTATTTAGTTCTAAAAAAATAAATAGGTGCGAATTACGTCGTGTGTCTTGTTCATCTCTCCCACTTTTTCGACGTGTAAAACTGCATGTAAATTGTGTGCAAAACTGTAACCAACAGCTACGTACACTTGAGCTTCAAAATATGTATAAGAGTTTTGAAAATTATGAGAATTCAACTCAAATGGGTAAATGTTGTTTGTTTGCGTACAACTTCATTTCAAAATATATAATCAAAAGTATATTTTTGTTCAAGTAATAATGAAAAATACTAAAATACCAAAAAAATAGATACTGTTCCAAAAAGTCAGCCGAGTTCATCTTAATAAGGATCAATTCAAATACTTAAAGAACAATAACTAATGAGATTGTGTATCGATATTTGTGCATAGGCATCTTGCATCGACAATGATCAAAGAAAAGAAATATAAACAATGTTACTAATAATGGAAAGAACCATAAAGAATGAAGGGACCAAAAAAAACACAAGAAATATATCGTACAAAAAAATCATAGTCGTGAGCCTTTTTGTCCTTTGTATATCGCTAATTTCTTTCAGTTTATAGTGACTGTCTGCCAGAGAATCATTATTTCTCATTATGGGCCTTTTTGTATCAGAGACTTACCCAGCTAGAAAAATTGTGCAGATGAAACAATTTATAATTATCATTTCTCCTAGAATTCCTAGTGCATTAACTTAAGATTTATTAGTCAAAAAGATTTTGGACGATTTCGAGCGATTGCCATCAGTAGTGTCTGAAAGAGTCGAATGTTTTCGTAGAGTATAGAAAGCTGATGAATCTATTAATGAGTATATCGCTGCTTTGAAATTGTTAACCAAGTATTGTAATTTGATAAAATTAAGGTGATAAATAACGAGATAATTAGGGATAAACTGGTTGGGTCCGCTCATACCGGATCCAAAAGGTAGCTTTTAAAAGATAGTTTCGATTTGAAATCAACTGTTTCACTAGCTTTATTCTTAGAATCAGCTGAGACTGAACAAGTTGAAATTAGATAATCTTCCAAGACAAATAACTATGTCACCCAGAAAACTGAACAGGCAAATTTTCGGACTAAATCTGCTAAAGATTTAATTTGTTTTTGTTGCAGGCGAAACGATCGTACTAAATATTGCTGTAAATTTAAGGACTACATTTGAGGCCTCTGCTACACTGAGAGCTATGTGTAGGAAAAGTAGCAGAAGCTCTAGATCTCCTAAACCAAAAAATTACTCTAAAACCAACCAGAGTTTTACCTCTAAAGCTAAGAGTAAGACTAAGTACAGTTACAAAAAGAAGGTGAATCGTGTTGTTAGAAATTCGGACAGTGAAGCAGATTCAGACAGTAAATCAATATTAAATAAATTTAATAGTTCTACCGATAACGAGTCTGAGGATGACTACCAAATCAAAATCAACAATGTGGGAACGTGTAGCGCAAACGACGAACTTTCAATACCTTTAGCAACAAATAAAATCTTGATTGTTAATTCTCGTAAGATTTGTAAATGGAATATTCCGGTTTGTTTAAATGGAGTTGATTTACAAACGGAATTCGATTCCGGAGCAGAGGGAATATTGATCCCCTTAGAGTGGAATCACAAATATTTTTCTAATTGTATACTTCAACTTAGTCTGTAGTTCATTCACTCTTATACTGAAGGTGAAGAAAGGGCGATGTATAATTCGTCGATGTTTTCACGAACTGGCGAATTAGCAGATTCATTGTTTTGAGAAAATCGACTTTGAAATAATTGTTAAACTCTAAACCGGCTCACGCCAACACTACAAGACTTAACAATATGACGTTTGCAGTGGCTCAAACTTCCACATTTTAAGATTTGTTTGATTTTGAGAAAACGAAAAAATATTGTTACGCTGCTGACCTCCGGGCATCTAAAGTTATTCGTCACTTAGTAAAAAAAATAATGTCATGGTTCTGCATCATTCGTCGCATGTTTCGTCACTTCGTGAAAAGAGATGGAATGCTTAAATTATTCATTCGTCATTTTCTACTACATCTTTATTTGTAAATCTTACACCTTATCCTTTAAAAGAGGAATTCGAGACCTTTGTAATTATTTACAATACCCCCCATTGTTCTTAGACATCTATTAAAGTCATAATCAATGGATTCGGATGACTAAATACCAGTGCTTCTTGATTTAATAACGTTTGGTTAATTTTGCTAGAAAATGGCCAGTTGCATCAACGAATTGCACGTGCTTTGCACTAAACTGTACTATATTTGCTCGTCAAGTGGTATCGAGGTGCAGAAACATATGACTGCGTTCCAAATACCCGACGTGCAAATGTAGTACCAATTGTTGTGAAGCACGTGCAGTTAGTTCGGCTGGAACAATGGGACAGCTTCTTAATGAAGTAGTTCGGTATATAGAATGCTTGTTGAGGATGATGTGATGCTATAAGCATTACTACATGCAACGTTTTAGCAGCTCCTTGTGTCCTCGTTTAAGCTAAAATCTTGGTCAAGTTGCATATGCTTTTGCAGGTAGTGGTTGATGTTCAGATTCATGAGAAGATGGCTTTCTTGCTTTAGTGAGTAATAGTAGAAAAAGAATCATCGATGTGAGACGTTTTGAAGAATATCTGTTCTTGATCTTCCTTCCTCACGTGCATTTATCCACTGAACTCCTTCACCTCAACATCATCCGTTTCGTAAACCAAATGATATGGAGTTGCTTTAAATAGTCATTCAAGCATAAGATCGTGTTTGGCTTAACGACATAGACAGCACAAGAACGAGGATCTTTACATGTCGTTCGAATGATTGGATTTGGTTGAGGTGGGACCAGAACAATTCCAACTTTCCGAACAGCTTGTTCTACTGTACTGTGAACAGGATCTCCTTCACTTGATGGCTGGTTTCATCAAAATAAAACGTTATGGATGCAACAGACTTGGCACTGGTAAAGTAGTTCAAAAACATGGAAAGAATGCTAATGGAATTTTTATTCTGACAACTGCATCCATCGGAAAAATAAAACAAAAGGGCCTGGATTATATTTTTCATTCAGAAATATATTAAGATTTGATGCAATCTTATTCTTGCGTCGTACAGCCAGCCCTACATGCACCAGAAGCAGAATTCTATACTTTGGTGTCAATATCGCACAGAGTAAAGTTATAACACGAGTTTTTTCGTATAGAATAAGTCTCCACATTTGCTTAATGGCAAGAATAAGACTTGTTCATGGTCGAAATTAACTATTACAAATTTAATGTCGTTTTCAGAGCGTTCCTGCAGTTGTTTCTTTACATTCCTTATGTTATATTTTTCCTTGATGTGAGCCTCTTACTGCAGATAAGATTATCTCGTATTTGGTTTCATTTCTGAATGAACCATTACACGCAGTTTTATTTATGGTTCCTTCCTACCGTTCTTATTGTAGTGTGCGCATTCCAACTTGAATTGTTGTCCCTTCACGAACAGTCAAGTCGTTTAACGAGCCAACATTCTTAGTTTTATCTTTTCTCCATTACAAAAGGGATAAGAAATTGCATCTCGATTCAAAAGTTTATATTTTTCAGCACTGTAATATAATTATGTACCATAACAGTCATGCGAACAAGTGTTTGACCAACGAAAATTAATAATTTATTTAGAATCGAACAACGGTGCAACTAGGGTATTGTCATAGGGGCGGGGATTCGGACAGCGTTTCTGACTGGGTCTGCAAGAAGCTGACATTTTCTTTGCTGTGTACGTAAAGGTTTGGAACCTGCATTCAAGATGAATTCAATGCAATGATTATTTCACAACACAAAACTTGGGCATCAGAGGTTTCAACAATACAAAAGTTGTCTTCGCTAATTTACCTAATACTCCTGCAGAAAACCATTGGGGATGTGGTAAGCGTGCTTCAACCAATCCCCCCTCCTCCCTTTAATTATTAACACAACTGGAGCCACGACATCCCCCACCCGTTTTAGATTTCAAGTTCCTTTGCTGTTAGGTTTAACTTCTATAGATTCCATGCGAAATCATGTTTAAATTGTTTTCCCATCTCAATTTCATAAATGTAATCCCGTTCATACTTTCAGTACACATAAACAAAGCTTCCTGAAGGTAATCTGTGATGTATTTAATTTGATTTGATTTATTAGTGAGCATTAATCTAAAAAGAATTTCAGCCCCGAGGAGAATTAGCTTTTCTGTGTTTATAGTCAGCAACAATACCCTGCAACTTGTCTAATAATCGCAACTTGTTTAACCATTCTACTCACATGTTAAATGCTGCAGCCAGCATGTGTAATTCGGGAGGTAGTTCTTACTAAGTCAGGGGCGAATCTTCACAGTCAATTAAGCACTTTGTTTCACGAACTGACGAATACGTATTCGCTACTTCGTGACATTCTCCCACTAGTCTGCACTACAGATTCGTCGACTGGACATTCGTGTAACACAAAAACCATTAGCACTAAGACATTCGTCTCTTCGTGGAATAATAATAGAGCGTTTTCTGAAGTCTATGACATGCGTAACTCAAAAGTGAGAAAAGTGCAGATTCGCCAGTTCGTGAAAACATCGACGAATTGTATACTGTTAACTTAGAAATTACTATTAATGATAGTACTGAGTATTTAGACACTATGGTCTCAAAACACTACAAACCAGCTTTGCTTGGTAAGGATTGGTTCTCTATTTTTCGGATTAATTACGATCTTTACTGCGACCTTCAAACGAAGGTATAAAGTGTTAAGAAGGTAAAAGTTAACATACCAACAGTTGACACTAAGGCAATCGAAAATGGGTTTCTTGAGTTGTTCAGCCGTGGCGATGGTAAATTTAAAAGCTACAAAGCCAAAATTCAACTCAAGGCTGATGCCACACCTGGATATAGACAAGTATACACCATTCCTTTGGCTTTTAATGAAAAAGTGAACCAGGAATTTAGGCACCTAGTGAGCCTGGGTATCCAGTAACCATCAGATGCGTCAGAATGGGCAACTCCGATAGTGGTGGTTCATAAATCTAACGGCGAAATTAGAGTGGTCGGGGATTATAAGACCACTGTGAACCCCAACTTGAAGTGACCACCCAGTCCTACAGCTGCTGAACATTTTAGTGAGTTAGCAGGTAGTGAAACTTTCAGCCTTATCGATCTTAAGAATGCGTTTTTGCGAATTGAGCTAGACCTAGAGTCGCAGGCTGCAGTGACAATTAACACGCCTCTTGGACTTTTACAATGGCTAAGAGTACCTGAAGGCCTAGCCTCAAGTCCGGGAATTTTCCAGAGAGTAATGACCATATTTACGAGCAAAATTCAAAGTGTTTGCCATTTTACGATGACATTCTCATAAGTGGCAAAGGTGCTAAACATGATGAGTCGGTAAACCAGTTGTTTTACAGCCTTGCAGGACGCTGGGACAAAACTTGGGAGCGACAAATGCAAACTGTTGCGACCTCAGCTCAAATATTTGATGATTAATGCTGAAGGCTTACACACACTGCCTGAGGTGCTTGAACTGAAACTAAGGCCTCTAATCCAACTAATATTGCTGAATTATAGAGTTTTTTAGGATTTGTGAACCATTACTCACTTATTATCTACTTAACTTGGCTCACATAATAAGCCCTAAAGTCAAATGGGTGTGGGGGGGGGGGGGGCAAAACGTGACCAGGCGGTAGATAAAGTTAAAGAACTTTTTGTTAAGTCAAATGTCTTAGTATATTATGATCCAAAACTTGAGCTAAAATTAGTTTGTGATGTTTCCTCTACGGCGTAGGTTCAAGCCTGATGCATATCATGCCTAATAGTGAGTCACGCCCCATTGCATTTGCTTCACACAATCTTACAAAAGTCGAACAGACCCTACAGTCATTTTGACAGAAAAGCACTTTCCGTGGCGTGGGGAGTTAAAAAGGTTCCATTGGTATGTCTATGGACAAAAGTTCGTTCTACAATCTGATCAGAAGGCTCTAGAGTGGATTTACGGCCCAAAAATGATTTGAGGAATTGACCTGACTTCAAATGGCTGCAGCAAGGGTGCAGCACTGGAAAGTCATGTTAAACGGTTACACCTATGATTTTCAACACATACCAGGAAAAGACAATTTAACAGCCGTTGCATTATCGAGGCTACTACTCCCCAATGATGATGAATTTGAGGTCGCAGAGGTGGAAACAGGACGAAAAGCCGAAGGCACGAGTCAAATAAATACAGATGCAAACCTATTTACATTGCCTTTTGGACTTATATGTCAGACTGCCTCAGCTGGGAATCGAACCCACGACCTTTGGAACCAAAGGCTGAGGTCCTACGGCTGAGCCATACTAACACGGCCAAAAGACAACGTAAACAGGTTTGCATCTGTATTTACTCAATACAATGTGTTAACATTGGAAACTATTTCTAATCTTCTAGTTCAAAACGAAACTGGTAGCTGAGAGTCGCAAGGACTCAATTATTCCAAGGTGTGTCGTTATCTTCACCATGGCTGGCCGGTAAATTGCGATGACCCAGATTTACAACCTTACTTCACACACCGTAACGAAATCATTATAGAGCCTGATACTTTGTTTTTGGGTTATAGAGCCATAATTCCGACAGCCTTGCGCAGACAAATACTGTGAGATCTTCATAGTTCAAATTTAGGAATTGTTAAACTGAAAGGCTTAGTGAGAGCTCAAATTTGGTGGCCATTGATTGATGATGCTATCGAGAAGAAAGTTAAAGTCTGTACTAACTGTCAAGAGTTTACGCCAGGTCCAAAACACACCAGGGAGTATCCACTGAAAGTGAATGCTAGATTCCACGCCGATTTCTTAGGTCCATTAGATAATTACATGTTTCTAATAATGGTTGATGCCTACAGTAAAATTCCGTTTGTGCACAATATGAAGTCTACCATGTCAGCGAAAGTTATTGAAATTTTCAATACCCACATTGCCGAATACGGCTTAATAGATCGTGTAGTTACGGAATGGATCTCAGTGGATGTTGGCCGATTTTCAAAATGGGCTAAAATTAAATGGTATTCGACACCTAAAATTTTCTCCATGGGTTAGCTGAAATTTATGTCAGGAATTTTAAAAGAGTTAATAAGGCTGCTTGGCGTGATGGTTCTGGAATCCAAAAAAGTGTAAATGCATACATGTTATCATCACAAATCATGCTTAATGCCACTAGCCAAACAACCGCTGGTAAATTATATTTTAATCGTGAATTAAAGTCACGGCTGGATCTGTTATTTCAGGATCCTATTTCATTCATCAAACGCCAACAACTTAAACAAAATCAGAGTACACAACATCGTACACTTCACAAATATCAAATAAATACCCCAATTTGGTATCGTAATTTCAATAAAACTTCCGATAAATTGTGGCTGGCTGGTACAATACATAAAGTACTGTTGCATCAAATTTATTCAGTACTTACGGGCAACAACACGGCAATCCGTGAGCATCGTGATCAAATACGATTGCAAAAGAATGAAGACGCTGGAAATTCAGCTCAGAGGCCACTAATGCCGTTGTTAAAACCATCCAATTCCACGTTGAATAAAAATTGTGATAATGAGGAAGAACACTTAAAATCAAAAAAGCTTATTCTTTGGTCAACAGCATCAGCTGCAAGGAAGTCATGAGGTTTATTTGCGAAATGCTAATTTTAAGTGAATAAGTGTAGGCCAGATGCTTTGGCACCCAGGATAACACCAAATAAGGAGTTAACATCCGACGCTGGCGCCATCCGACGCTGGCACCATCCTTCAAGACAACAGCAACACGTTTCGGGAAATTTGCGAAGCAGTAGGTGGCGAGCCTACAGTATCTGTCAGGCAGACTCTTTCTAAAGCAAATCCTGAGCCGTCTGAGATTAGAATGAGAAGGCGTAAGATTATTAAGTCACCTGTGCGTGAAACCAAAGTGTCAAAGCCTACTACAGTTGACGGCTGCCCAAAGTGTTTGAGGAAAGTGCCCAACAAATTAAATTTATAACAAAGCACTAATAAATATAACAACACAGCGTGGGTGAAGCTGTTTCTTCGTAGTTTAGTCTTTCATTAACCGTCAGCCCAACTGAGGGCTGGGTTTTAATTCGTGCAAGAGGCTCGCAAAATGTATTGTACCACGTTACTTGTATCGGGAATGGACCTGATCATGTTAAGCTGTACCGTGCTGGCGAAAATGTATTTGTAACTTGTTATTTGAGGCGAAAATGGATTCTCCGTTTTTGATACAATTTTTTCTTTGTATTTCCGAGAGTGTCTGCATGCGTGCTATGGAGCATGAGGATAGCAGTTGCGTGACGTAACAAATTGACATCTGGTAATACTGTCAACATTTCCAATTCCGAAAATCAACTTCGAAATTAAAATGTCAGCAGACCGATGTCTCCTTCGTGGTTTGTAAAAATTTCAAAAACGTTCCGAAAGTCTCAAAAGCAAAGTTTTCGTCCCGTGAAATCCTTCTTCAGCCGGAAAAACTTCAAGAATCAACAAATTTCAAGGAAGCCATTACGTTTTTGTTTCTAGCTTTCACAAATGCAAGTTATTTTCTTTGAAAGTGCATCTGAA
Organism: Lithobius niger; assembly: GCA_023313725.1. Lineage (NCBI taxonomy): Eukaryota > Metazoa > Arthropoda > Chilopoda > Lithobiomorpha > Lithobiidae > Lithobius > Lithobius niger. The sequence goes on from JAHWFP010203617.1 coordinate 42,257, forward strand.
AAAAAATAATAAAATGCAATTTCATAAGGCTATACAGTGCAACTAACAAAAAAAAAATTATTTCTACAGTGAAAAAAATATATAATTATAAAATAAAATATAAAAAGAAGCAAAAATCTATTTTTTGTTATTCACCGGCTGTATTGTCATATTGTCAGTTGTGGCACGACAATGTTAGCATTATCTGTAACCTTTACGTCAACCCTAACCCAGGTTAACACACTACCATAGTGTTAGGGGAGCCATACTGTCTGCCATACTGTTTCACCATGTGACGTCTCAAATCACATGTCTCGTAAATGTTATAAGAAGGCTTGCTTGCAATTTAAACATGTCCACAATTTGCTAGCATATGGAAATATAATGTAGGTCTAGGTTAAGAACCACGGTATGACTCCAACAGTCATACATCACAGTATTACTTTTGACTCATAAGCTCTGTTCAATATTTCTGAGATCTTGCGGTTGTCAGTCCAAAATGAATGAAAAAAATATGCTTATTTTCATGATAAGTTACAATTGATATTATCTGTAAACGAGGAATGATAATAACAATAAAAATACACCTAGGTGATGTTTTACCTATCTGACTTGTGAAATCTAGTAAATAAATCCTGAAAACAAGAATATTGCATTAAACAATGATTACCGTACTCCAGAAGAAGACCGTTGGTTTATGAGCCTCACAAGACAAGAATTGTGCCAAAGGTGCAGTGAGCCCAGATTGGCAGCAATTGTCTTCTATAATCTTGTTTTTTGTCTGGCAGAACCTCTTACTTTAATATTGCATAGATCCATTAATGAGGGTGTCTTTCCTGATGATTGGCACAGGGTCAGAGGACCCCAGTCTTCAAGAAAGTTGACCTCTCCATGATTTTAAAGTATAGGCCGATTTCATTAACGTGTGTTACAGGCAAGGTTCTTGAGAAACTCATGTTAGGCAAATTGAAAGTTATTTGGCAGAATATTGCCTCTTTGAAGACCAATTTGGTTTCTTGCCTGGAATGTTGTTGTAATTCAATTATTACGCTGTCTGGATTGCTGGACTAATGCTATCGAGGAAAATAACCCATACCATTTCATTTTTTTGGATTTTGCTGTGGTTTTCGACAAAATATCACATGAAAAATTGTAGTACTGCTTTGAACGTGTTGTCATCAGTGGCAAGGTACTAACATGGATTAAAAATAACATTAACAATAGGACACAAGAAGTTAGAAATGATAACTGTTTGTCAACTCAAATTAAAGTAACAAAAGGTGTTGCACAGGGTACCATTTTAGGCCCCCTCTTATTCGCTGTTTTTATAGATTCACTTATTAATGAAGTTGGCACCAACTCCTTGTTTTTGTTTGCTGATGATTTAAAATTGGGTACAGAAACTAGATTGGAAAATAATGAAACTGTTTTGCAAGATGCATTAATTGCATTAAATAAGTGGTCCTATGAATGGCAGTTGCCGCTAGCTGTTGATAAGTTAGTCTCCATGTTATTTGGAGCCCCCGTAACTATAAATTACTTCTGAATAGTGAAGAGCTCTCCAACATACCGACTTAGATATTATTATTACTGGTAACCTTAAATTCTCAACACACTGCGCATCTATTACCACTATAGGACACTGAAAGGCATATTTAATTAGACGGTGTGTTAGGTTTAGTAAGGCTGACACTCTTGCTAATGTGTATAAAACATACGTAAGACCACTATTAGAACACGGCTGGCAGATCTGGAATCCACACTTTAAAAAACATCCATAAGCTCGAAAGTGTTCACAGGAAATTCACCAAGTATTTGCCTGGTTGTCATGGTTATCATACGGCCAAAGCATGGTTGAACTAAAGCTTGAATCTCTTGAGTTCAGTAGACACATTATTGACTTGTGTACAGGCTTTTAATTGATTTGTGAAAATATACCAAAGTGATGACGCACCTCTTATTGAAGTTCGGTCTGGCAGCATCAGGGGGCACAATTTGGGGTTTGACTGCCGGAGAGCCAGGACAAATGGTAGACACTATTTCTTCCTGTTGCGTGTGGGACGTGCGTGGAATGCTTTGCCCCAGGAGATGGTGGCCTCGACCAATGTTTATGTATTTAAAAGAAGGTTTAGGTTGACTCAAGTTTTAAACGCACGTACTCCTATACCAATGTACCTTCTATCTTTGACCCAGGTTTTATACCCCAAGTAGATTTTTCCTCTTTCAAGGATATACGTTAGCCGTGTTAGCCGATGCCCTGTATATTCCTTTTCTTATTTGAAGAATATTTTAGACTAATCCTTAATTCTAACATTAGCTGAATCAGTCACTGCATGTCACAAGAAACTTATCGACCAACTTTATATTTTCATTTCGTTCTACTATGTAGGTTTCCATAATGTAAACTAACCTTATGTACGGGGTTTCAATAATTTAAACTAAAAAAATATAAATGTAAACCTATTTACGTTGCCTTTTGGACTTTTATGTAAGATGGCCAGAGCAAGGAATCGAACCCACGACGTTTAAAACCAAACGCCGAGGTCCTACCACTGAGTCATACTTTTATGCTTTTAACGTAGGATGACTTAATGGCTTTTGCCATGCTTTAATTTTATTGCTAACCTGATGACGAAAATTGTACATTTTTGAAACGTTGTTTGTCTTCTTATGTTATACGGGACGGAAAGCCAATGGGGTCGAGATTGGTTTAATAAATACGGATGCAAACCTATTTACGTTGCCTTTTGGACTTATATGTCAGACTGCCTCAGCGGGGAATCGAACCCGGGACCTTTGAAATCAAAGGCCAAGGGCCTACCGCTGAGCCGTGTCAGTATGGCTCGACGGTAGGACCTTGGCCTTTGATTTCAAAGGTCCCGGGTTCGATTCCCCGCTGAGGCAGTCTGACATATAAGTCCAAAAGGCAACGTAAATAGGTTTGCATCCGTATTTATTAAATCGTCTTCTTATGTAGCACTGTTTGGTTTGCCTTTGTGTAATGTAAACTGAGCCATACTGACACGGCCAAAAGGAAACGTCCATAGGCAGAATTTAACACGTGTATATATATATAAACATACACTTTAACTCCTGTTGAGTTAGTGGCTTTCTGTCCTGTTTAATTTAAACTAAACTTATTTACAGGGTTTCACTGTTCATCTGACATTTCAAGTAAAGTGGTTGGACTTACGGCTTAAACAAATCAATTTAGGTTTTGACTACGGAACCTTATTTGTCCTTTCGAAAAGTATTGTGGAGAAACTATGGGTCCCAAAAGTAATATTTGAAAACTGCAAAGCTTGCGACCATACTCTAACTGATCGGAGTGCCAGAAGCTTTCGGATACTTCCATTTTTCCATGCAATAAATCTAGAGATTATGTAAGTATTAGGTATATTAAAAAAAAATATGATTCAAATCAAAACCATCACTGACTTCAACCATGGGCTTTGCATTACATATAATAAATGTTTTGTTTTTATAAGCCTCAGAAATTATCATATCTACAAATAATTGTTTATTACGCTAGAACACATGTTTTGCTATAATTTGCTTGGAAATTGTTCATAATTTAGCAAAAAGAGCCAGGTTTAGCTGGTAGTTATGTTGGGTACGAAATAAAACAAGAAAAGGATACTAAGTTCAAAACTAATGTTACTTTCGTAACATTGGGGATAGCCAGCATTAGTAAAGTTCAGCATATGGTCTCTGTGTTAACATCTCAAATTTAAGAACTCAACACTCGGCAATTCAGAAATTTCTTAACCAAATTGGAGATCTAACCTCAACTAGGCAAGTCCTGTATACTAGTAAGAAAATTTTGAAATTCAGTCTACCCAAATCTGAGACCCAGAGAAGTGCAAAATAGACAACTTCTGGTTCTTCTTTTTCTTCTAGTTCTTCTGAGATTACCTTAGTCATGTCCTCTCTACAGGTCAAGTACACCACCTAAAATCATAGAAATATGCCCACTTCACCGCTTCATACATGGACACGTGCCTTTTCAAGCTTATTTCGACTAACTGAAATTGTTCTTTACAATAACCCATTAAATGCCAATACACATAGCGCAACACAAAGCTAAAATCAGTGTAAATCACATTTCTGTATACTGTTCAGTACACTAACATACCCAATTTTTAATGTTATTCCGTACTAGTACTAAACGTAACGTCGCATGTAGGTGCCGTCAAAAAGTTCCATGTAAGAATGGCATGTTATATTCATTTTATAAGAAATTTACATCATACAGTGTACTGTGTAATTGCTGCAAATGTACATCTCTTGCTGAATATGCAATGCTTCTTACCCGATATTCTGC
>JAHWFP010203617.1:46569-75680 GCA_023313725.1 Lithobius niger
ACCCGATATTCTGCCTTTTGGAAAATTCCGATTTCTTTCAGATTTTGCACATAGACGAAATACCTAATACAATTTTAAATAAATAAATACTTAATGGATGTTGTTAAAGTGAACTAGTCAAATCGCTCTCTCCGCTCGCTCCGTTGGCGTCATCTCACTTCGCTCGAGGAGATATCTTCTTAGCATTCATATACTAACATATAGAATCTGATACACGCCCAAAGAAATGGATAAATAAAAATTTCAGTCTTTCATGCAATTTAGTTATTTATTAGCTTATAAAACGCTGAATTGAGCCCTGATTTCCCCCCCCCCTCCCTTCCAGGCTTACTAACCCTCACATTGGTAACCAATTTGTCCCCCATATCCCCTCAACCCGGTACTGAATAAGATCCTGGGCTCTTAATGGACCTTTTTCATTATTACATGGCTTTTCTTGTTTCGCCTATTTTTGCTTCAAGTCCTGTTTTTTCGTTTGCACGTTTTGTGCGTCCATCGTATTATGTCGCTAACTTTCTTGGTCCTGTTCTCCTCACTTTGTTCTCTGGATCTCCCAACCCCGGACACTTTATATGTTTTTGTTTTTGTTTCGCATATTTTAAGAATTTTTATTTGACGTCCTGCTGCGTAATCAAGTTTAAATGCTCGAGTTAAATTGAGAAATGAAAAATTTTATTATGTTTTGTAGTTTTTGCAAAATTCAGAAATTAAAAACCAACCTTTTGATTTAATAGTTTTATGACGATAATCTTTTCGTAAGGCGTAACAATGTACTTGCCTAGTGAGAGCTAATGCAATATATGTAATGTAAGCTAATTACCATTGCCCAAGGATAGGACAGTTTATGAACTGAAGCCGTGTTGGTTGGGAGACTAACAGTAAACCATAGAGCCACTGACTCGATGCTAATCGTTCATATAAAAAATGCATTGGTTATTTGAAATGCGCCTATGTTTGATGTTGCCAACTTTATTGTTCAGCACTCGAGGAGATTTGCCTCCAACCCATTGTGCCTGAAAATTTCGAAGCTTCCACGGAAAAAAAATTGGTCAACAATCGCTGACGTCATGTATTGTTGCGCGATTGTGCATGATTGTTGCAAGGGGTACTTTTTCACTAATATCACGGTTATAGACGCGTTATCGGACGATAAAAACAGGCCTATTTAACGTCCGGATTAATTTGCTTTCTTCTGACACATTTCTCATAATTGTAGTCGTCTACTTCCAGAGGAGTAGATGTTCCAGCAAGCAAGCAAACCAGCAAGCACACTGCATCTTTTTAATGATGAGGATTAGGTGCTATCTTCAAATAAGGTTTCAATTTCAAATTAAGCTTGTTATTGTCCAACTTCCTTAAAACTGAAAACGTGAACGAAATAATTAAAAGCAACTGAACCAATGAATGTGCTGTCGTCACTCTTACTGTGTAATGGGAGACATCTCGAAATTAGGTGACCTTTTTGAAATTATACTCATTATTGTCCAATTTCATATACATTTAGAACTAAGATGATGTAGCTGATGCCAGTAAAAACAATCAATTTGCCATCGTAGCTATTCATCTGCAATGGGTGCTATCTTTCAATCAGACTGCAATTTCTAAATTATGCTTACTATATCGTCATGGATTTTGCTTAACGATAAATATGGCCAGACAGAAGTTCCATTGGACAGTCACGTAAGAAGTTAATTGAAACTGAGGTCCGTTTTATTTTCCAAATCTGGAGAGGATATATTTAGGTTTCTAGAAGAAATCAAGTCTCGTCTGCAAATTCTAGAAGCACTTGGTACTGACGTCACAAACGTAGATGCCAGTTTTTGTTTTGCAATAATCAGGTCACTTCCGGTACAGTTGTTGATAGAGTGCAATCTCAAGACCAATGCCTTGCGGCACTTTTTCCTAAATACATTTAGTAAGTAATATAGGCTAAATATTTATTCATAGTGAAAATGACCGACTTCTACATTGGATGAAAGGTCACTGGCCCCAGCCCAAAAGTTCAACAGGTATAGATACTGAATGATAACATTACAACTCTGGAATGACATTATTTGATCATTTTTAGTTTTGTTTAAACTAAAAACCGTGGTGTGTCCTTTTGATGTGTGGTTCATGGTGGTCGGCTGTGGTGGTGGTCACGTTTCTGAGATTGCACTGATTGAGTTGAGTGAGTGAAGCGAACGAAATCAGCGTTCGTCATCGGAAACAGCACTTTTTCCTAAAATTATTTAGTTAGTAATATAGGCTAAATATTTATTCATAGTGAAAATGACCGACTTTCTACGTTGGATAAAAGATCAGTGGCCCCATCACAAAAGTGTAAAATACAGATCACACAAGTGTAAAAAGGATACAGAATGCTAACATTACAACTCTGGAATGACATTATTCGACCATTTTTAGTTTTGGTACCACTTGTATTATGCACTAAGAAAAACGCGCACATTATTCGGATCATAATTTGTTTCATAATTTTTGCTAGCACCATACAAGTTTCAACAAGAAATTTCCTTGAGCGCAGCGAGACGCGACGGAATGAGTGAGCGAAGCGAGCGACCCCGCTAGCACTGACATTAAAAAAATTGCTAGACTTCCTACAGTCTGAACTCGACGTGATTGAGAAAACGTTCCATATTACTAGTGAAAGAAGGAAATTACAAGCAGAGAAAGCTAAACACCTTAAAAAGCCAGATGCAAAAGAAGACGACTTTTCAATAACTGGTTTCACTTCATCATTAGTAACTTTGTACAATAAAAAATTCCTGTTCATAACAGAAAGCCAATCTGCCAATTCTTCAGTAATAATTTCTATTTTACGACTTCCTGTCTTGAGATCCTTAGCAACAAAATGGATGCTTTGAGCAACAATATATGCTGGCAGAACTGCCTATTCCGAAATCGGTTTATAAACCAATGAACACGTGACTTTGTTTGAAAGACATGTAAGAAGTCTCTTTACATTTTGGTGTAACCTAACAGGGACCAAGGATAGGCTCGTGGGCTAAAGAAGAAACAAACCTAAAGGAAGTCACAAAATCCCTTGTTGCGGGCTCATGTTGCCAGGCTAGTACCAAACAAACAATCAGTCTACAAATCTGTTTCACTGGCAATGTATGGATTAAGAGAGAAAATGGTCCTCATTACATCATCATTCTAATTTACGGGGGCAGCAAGCTCTCCTTTATCACAAGACATACTGTGTTAAGCTTTGTTGACTTCATACACTAATAATAATATAATAATATACCATTTACCACAAACGAGGGGAGGGCTACCGGAAGGATTTTGAGCCGCTAACTCCGGGCCTAAACAAGAGGGAAGATACACACAGTGGAACACCTGTATGTCTAATTTGGTTTCTTAATAAACGCCTGAGTAATTTCAATTCACCCACATTTATATCGAATATAAACAACACTGACTACACTGCCCCAACATCAAAATTTTTCACCATACAGAATATAATTCTTTCAAAACTTACGGCACAGGACAGAAATCGCAGCCATGGTAAATAATATGGCTACATAACTTGATACAGCCAACTAATCACAGATATCAGAGATGTTGCCACTGAAGCATTTTCTTCTTCCATCCCGATTAACCCCGGAAGGTTTGGGAGATGCAGACTGCTCCCTGTCTCGCGAAAAAGTGCGATGAAGGCACAGTTTCCTGAAGAACGGTTGGCATATTATCGGGGGCAGTCAAACACTTAAATCGCACACCTGTGATTGCCAGATAGTATTCGTGGAAACTCAACATTGCTAACCAAGCTCTATGGAATCGTCATTGAGATTTGGTAATGTGGGTATTGATGTTTGACGGATCGAGCGTTCCAAGACAATTGGCGAAACAGAAGAGCAAATCGGTGTGGTGGGTACAGATTTTGCATGCAGTAATGACTTGAGCGATTACTCGTCCATCAGTTGAATAATCGGGTCAAAATTGCCTTATTTGCGGTCAGATTTTGGCTCACGTTTACGTATCTGGTCACAGTGACGTCGAACAATGCTTCTACCCGCTAATTTCACACAATATCTTAAGTCTTCGTGTTTGGCAATCATCGTTTTCTCTGGTCTCTCGGTCCATAATTTCAAGTAAATACAAGTTGGTTAAGTTTAACTGAATGCAAATGCATGGTAAGAGTGGGTAATAGCTGTATAAGTTGCTTGTCATCAATCTTATCTTTCATGCTAGGTACCAATAGACACAATCTTGTGCATCCTTCCGTGCCTAGAAATAATTTTAAGGATTTCCCCATTACTGTGTCAGGAGGGAAAAGGGTGACTTGTAGATTGTTTAGTGTGACAGTTTCAGTGCTTACGCCTTGTTTTAAATTTACCTTTAAATACCTTTGCAGGAACTTAACGGTCACTTCAGCCTCTGAAGACGAGAAAAATGGAACGCTAACGATGTGGCAAAACTCATAAGAAAAGAAATTCGGTCCACTGTTACTCACTAAGGTCTTGATACAGCCAACTACAGCAAATAATTCCCTAATTTTATGAATTATTCCACTGCTTCTTGTGGTATTTCAAACATGCTTCTAAATTGACTAAGACTAAATTGACTAAGACTATTGACTAAATATAATTTTCTATCAAGCAGCCCTGAAAAATCTACATGAATTCGAGATATAGGCTTTGCTAGCCAATCTCATGCTTTTTGCTATGAATTTAATCATCTCTCATCAACAGGCAGAAGTCACAGGGTATAACTAGTTTTTCCAGGTCGACGTTAATCCCTGCACTTGCACAAGGATTGACACCGACCTGGAACAACTAGAACTGCAATGCCCAAAATGCAGTTCGCTCAAGACACGCGGACGTAATAACGAGCCTTTGTTCCCCAAAAAACCGCTTACACTTTAATGATAACTAATTGCGCCTAGAAAAATAAAGCTTCAATTCATTGCCGTCTACTCTTAATGGTCAGTCATCGTTAGTGGTAAGCTCCATCCGGGACTAAACACAGTACTTTAGGGTAAATTCCTCCAGCTGGCCACTGGGAATAGTCAAATATTGTTTGAAATATTGATAATCCACTGCAGTTATAACAACTGAAATGTTGGCGCAGGAGTTGATCTTCTACCACAATATTTAAGTGGCGATAGCAAACGCCACCAAAGTTATTATGATATTGAGTCCGAGTTGCAGTAAATATATTGAAGCCAAGCATTTTTAACTTTACGATGTTTAAGCAGAGAGTGGACGGTTCTACTTTGTAAAACTATAATTGTCCGGCGCTGCGATGGAAAGTTGTTTAGCAGACATACAAAACAAACTGGACTGCTCGTTCAGAAGGTAAATCGGCTTGTGAATTTTATTTTCCTGCTAAAGAGATGTTCAACACCAAGTTTTACATCTAGAAAAATACTCTAGTTTACTACTTGGTCACGGATTCACAGTTCAAATTACATGTGGCAGACAATATGCAAGAAGTCATCCATAGTTCCAAACGTAGGCTTAACGGAAAATCAATCGGTCGGTGTACAATCCGATATTAATGTCCCTAACTACATTAGGCAATTTCAATACTTAAGTCTGTTGAATCATTATAGGATACACCTCCAAAATGTCACACACTTGCATTGTGTATTCAAAGTCTACGTCTGCCTGGACAATCATGCCCACAACATACGCACAATAAAAACGTCCAACTAAGCTTTAAACATTTCTCCCCACTTTCCGCCAAAAAAAGACACAAATCTGCAAAACAAGAATATAACAATGGCTCATCATGATACTGAACAATTCAAACATCGTCTTGCATCAATGTTAACCGTAGTTAACCTAATTATTGTAATGGCTTTCAAACATAGCCTATAGTATTTAGCAGAAACTCATTATTCCCAAAACTCACGTAAAACCATGTGAAGACAAATATTATTGCCAATTCGTCTCCCACTAATCCTCTTCTTGGGTTAACACGTGTTTTACATTTTTTTTAAATGCTGCTAAAAAATGAAGAAGAAACTTACTTAACTTTTAAACTATCATCCAGATGCATAAAACTCCTCTCTCTTGTGCCAACAAGATTGAACACTCCGGAGTGGTAGCCGAGCTTGGTTTCATGCACACCTTGTCGTTCAACGAATATATACAAACTAATATTATTGTGCCAGAGCATAATTCGCCTCCCACAAAATTCTCATTTGTTCCTAAATTCATAACCGTGGCTGTTGTCGACTTCATTTTCGGCACATAATATGGCAGAGGTAAACGGGAAAGGAAATCAGCTCTTGATTTGGGCTTGGCATGAGTATATGCTGGAGCTCAAAATTGTAGGCATTTAAGAATAGCGCTCGTCACTGAATGCACGTGGCCTCCATCATAGGGATGCCTTCTTTATCTCCAAATACCAAAAGCAAGGCTCTTTGGTCCATCTTCAGTATGACGCGCCGACTGTAAGGTACTGAACACAATCGACAGTACATCCCAATCGAATTGGGCATAGTCAAGTTTGGCTTTGCTCAATGCTCGAGACACAACTGAAACTGGTCAGTTTTTATCGTTAGTTTGGAGTCCAAACCTATGGGTGAAGCAACACAAAATAATTTAAGCTGTAGGTGAGGGGCAATAGGGTACCATAACCTTCGAATTAAGAAAAACATCTTTGGCATTTGCCACTGCTTCTAAACGCTTTTCTGTCCGAGCCAGGGGTTTTTCGATCTAAGAAACCTATTTAGAGGACTCACGATTCTAGCCAAATGTGGCACAAACTTCAGGTTTAGGAACCCTAGATCAGACTTCAATAATTACTCGGTTCTAGTCCCAACCTTATTGCATCCAATACTTTCTGTAAGTTAAACATGCCATCCATACTGGTCATAAAACCAATGTATTTAAGTTTAGATTTTTTGAAGTTACACTGTGGTTAGGAATCATCGTGTTCTGAACCCTTTCCTGCCACTAGAACTTCATCGTAGAAGAGCTGGGACCAAGGGACATCTCGCAGACCTGGTCCATGCGTTTTTGAAACGTCCCTGTAGCACTAGCTGAACCGAAGGGACACGTTGCCACAGAAACACGTTGCTACTCTACGTGTGTTGATTGTTATCACGTTTAGAGACATCATTGTGCTCCATCTGCAGGAAAACGTCTGATAGGTCAATTAGTGAAAATTTTTCACAACCTGATAATATGCCAAAGAGTCTTTTCTACCTGGGCATAGAAAAAATTCAATCTCAAGCTCTGGGATGATGGTTACACTGCAGTCCCCAATCTGTAGGGATTGAAAACAAGCACAACGTACTAACCCAAGAAACCCAGTCTACTGGCTTTAGAATTCCTCCCCACACAAGATGGTCGATCTCAGCATCAACTTTTCCCCTCACAGGGACCAGTACAGAGAGAGCTTTGCAGAATTTGGGAGTGGCATCAGGTTTAAGCTTGATAAAGGCTTGGTAAGCTTTGAAGGATCCAATACTCGTAAAAAAATGATGTAATCGTTTAAAGACGTTATAATTAGTAACAAAGATAGTCTATGCGACAAACTCCCCCGATCAACTTCTACACTAAGGAATTGATTCAAACTTAAGTTAAACTTTTGAATCCAGCCCTATCCAAAGAGAGCAGGTTGGTTACCGGACGCCATAATGGTGATTAAAATTTCACTCTGACCATTGCAACTAACATTAAGTCCAGTAGTGCCCAGTGGTTTAACAACTTCTCCCACCCTAGACTTAAGCGCGATGGATGTGTGAGTTAATTTTAGCGCGATGGATGTGTGAGTTAATTTTAAGTTTAAAAAGTATCTTGTAAACCAACCAATAGGAATAATTGTGAAATTACATCCCGAATCAACTTTAAAGGTCAACTTCTAAAGCCTTTTCATTAGGATGTGGGGAGGGGGGATTATTTGAGATGCTTCCCCTTCTCTAGTGTACGAGTTTCCAGTAAGATAAGTAGCGCGTACTTTCTTATTTTTGTGCTTTTTATTCTTTTTTCTTAACCCGGGGGACAAAAAAAATTAAAACACAATTGCTTCTCCAAAAAATCTAGGTGTTACTTTCTGCAGAACAGCGGAGTTTGTTAATTTTCTTGCACAAGTTAAACACAATGGACTTTTCTGAACTTAACAGTTCCAACAATAACATGTACAGAGGAAGGGTGCATTGCCCCTGCCCTAATCACGAAATACCTCTGTTTGTAAAGATAAATGACCTTTTTTGCCGACATTTGCGCTGATGAGGTGGTGCATGGCGGAGAGCTTAAAAGCCTAAAATAACGCCCAAAAAGGCTGAAAAGGGCAAGAAGGCTAAAAAAGGCACAGAAAAGAATAAAGAGGCAGCAGTCAAGGCCCATGAGAAAAGTCCACTAAAAGTTACTGTTGCAGACTGCTGCGGACTGCTTATTTCACCTTAGCAGTCATTTAATTTAGGTTACTGAGCTGATCTTCCCCTCTACCCCTATACCACGATGACCATAAATAATTGTGAGAAATTCTTTAACTCAATACACCACCAGCTAGGCTATAGAAAATTCAATTTTTTTTTTCACTCTTGTTTTGGACCATTTAAACCGACTTGTAGCTTGTGGTACTTAATGGCCAGGGGAGCAATGCGAGCGAGGTCGAATATTCGACAGAATTTAGATTTGTGTGTGTGTGCGTGTGCGCGAGTGTGTGTGAGTGTGCACTTGTATCGCTGTACTTATGAGGATGTGTGTGTGCCTTAGACCCTCGTTGTGTGGGAATCTGACTTGTGAGGATAGCTCACAGCGTTTTCATTATTTAAAAAAAAAATGACGTCATATTATAACTGTCCTGACTTTTACACACTTCTACCTCACAACTCAGTCCTGTACCTACCAGTGTGCTGTAACCTACCTTGTGAGGAACCGTGTAGTACCAATTGTAGTATAAAAATAGTGTAATAAGATTTACCATGTGTAACTGTAGTACAGAGAGTTTTGAAAATTGTAAAAAATGGCCCAAATTGAGTCCAAAAAAAAAAAGCTTTTGGCCCTTCAAGTCATATCTCCCCCTCCTAATTTAACATCACATTTGAACTTTAACTTTCTATTTTCTCAATGTATTAAAGACGAAAAGGCTTTATTTCTTGTAAAAAAAAGGCCGTGTGAGTCTGGTCAGCGGTAGGACATTGGCCTTTGGTTTCAAAGGTCCTGGGTTCGATTCCCCGCTCAGGCAGTCTGACATATAAGTCCAAAAGGCAACGTAAATAGGTTTGCATCAGTATTTAGTTCTCAATGTATTATCTCTCTACCCCACCCCCAATCCCCAACCCCCACACACTCCATGTTGCTTAAATCTTTAGGTATAAAAAGAGGGTTGGCCATCACGAACAGGAAGAAACACCCTGCCCGCAATACAGGCCACACCTGAGGAGCATCTCTTTTCAAAATTTGAAAATTACTTATCAGTTGGCTGATCTCCCTTTCTTTGCTTTCCAAGCATTGTGATGCACGGTCCATGATGGTAACCCGGACAGAGGGGCTCATCGTCGTTTGTGCACCAAAGCTGCCAAGAAACTAGTTACAACACTTGTATTCACACAAATATCCTCACATGGATGGTTTACAGCTCATTGTAAAATTATCTAAATGTATTATTTTCAAAGAGTGTTAGACACACAAAACTGCCAAGAAGCGTTCAAAAACTTAAGTGAACAATGTTTAGTTGAAATAGTCACATCCTCACAACCAACAGTGTAAACCTATTCCTCACAAAGAAAGTGTGTGTTTGTGTGAGTTTGCCTGTTTGGGAAACGATAACTTTAGCAGTTTTAGATCAGATTTACTGGAATTTCATGAAAAAGGAGCCATCGCACATAAGGGGGTCCAGTTCGAAGATGAAATACATACCTCACATAATTATTTTTGGTGGTGATCAGGTTTACCGTTGGGTTTGTAGGCCAATAATCCTGACAAAAACGATCCCTGGAGAACAAATATGCAATTCGCAGATTGGGGTTGCTGCCTTACATCACACTTTCTAATTTTCAGGCGCGTTTTTTAGTTTTAATTCAGTGATCTATTAGCATAACACTTTTCCATTTTTACATCATTTAATTTCAGAAGCTGCAACTGCAGCTGAATTTTTAGTAAACGATAACACTTTCTTTAGCGTATAGTAAACAGACGGAGCCCTCACTGATCATGTTTCATTACTAACTAGTAGAACAACTCGGATTCACTCGGGGAAGTAACTTTTCCTTACGAAAACAAATGAAACTGCAGTATAAGGATGCTACAACCGGTGTCTGGTTCAAAAGCAACATTTCTTAAAAATTGATTCGATCACCACCCCAAACGAAAAATTAGACCCAATCAATTTAACGACACGTTAATCAATGCTTTCATCAAAAAAATGCGTTAATCAATCAACGAAATTAGCTTTCTAGTTAAAAGAACACACCTTCTCATTAATTTCCAGCATCCTGTTCGAAATAGCTTTTGCGACATTTACGTAGGCTACAGTGAATGTCGCAATCTCGTTTCTTGCGAGGAGAAAAATAGATGTAAATGCCCTTGCAGAATTTTCACACGTCTGAACTCACGTTGCAAACCTGAGCTAAACAGAAAATCCAACCGGGAGGAATTTATCCTTAATTGTACGTGGTTGTCGAATGAACAACAGTGCTGACAGATGCACTGGCCTCCCCACTACCCCGAATTTACTTATTTACCATTGCCTACACCAAGACCTGGGTGCGAAACGTCCTTCTTCCACCCTTGCTGAGAAGGAGCAGCTGCTGCCAAGAACTTACAGCTCTGCACATTCCAAAAAAGCCGAAATTACATCTTTCGTCCTTCAAGACGACGACAAAAATGCCTGCGTATGTACTTGCGAGCTGCATCACAGACCGACGTCCTGAACACTGCAGTGAACGCCATCTGTGAGAAACTGTCGTCCTCACCTTCTCCCTAAACAGTAAAAGAACTTTCGCCCATCATTTCACAGTTGTTCCTGAAAACCTATTTCGCCACATATCAAGGATTGCACTAGTTTACTCGAGCCCTTTTCAACAACACCCTGCCTCTGAGAGACATTGCCCTCATCACGGCTTCCAACCTCAATGACTCGACCAAGTTCAAGTTGCGGTGAAATTCCAACTCTCGCCCCTCATCTTGATGTCTTACGGAAGCCGAAAGCTGCTAAGCCTCAAGCACTAACGAAAAGCTTTCCTAAGCAACATCGCAATCCTCTTTCACTTCAACGAAACAGCGAAAACTGGACGAAACCACAGCAACAGTCCACACCCGATTTCGTTGCAACGAAATGTCTTAGCTGTTTTGCTCCAACCAGTTCTTTCGTTCCAACCAATCATCTGCCATTTTGGATCGAACAAGACCGAAACCTGCAGCGTTCAAGGAACAACTCCAGACAGAAGAAGCCGCCACTCGTCCCCTGGGCGAAAACCCTTTCAGAAATGGAACCAAGGACGCCACCCACATGCCGATCCCTGTAGGACTCGCCTTCCTCATTTCCTGCCAGCACGGCAATAATTAACAGACCATCAGGAAATTCTATCCATCATCAGCGAAGGCTTTTGCCCATCCTTCATCACGAAACCACCTCTTCCATTTTCGCCCCCATGGCAGCAGCACTCATCACAGCCGACTCCACAGCTTTCGTTGGAAATTCAAGACCTACTTTCAAAGAAAGTAATTCAAAAATTTCCCCACCCAACCGGCCCGGGGTTTTGTAGCCACATCTTCCTTCGCCCCAAAAGCCAAAAGGAGAAAGAATGATTTTCAACCTCAAGCCTCTAAACCAATACAGGAAAAATCACCACTTCAAAATGGAGACATTAGATTCGATCCGCTAATCTCTAAAGCCCAACGGCTGGACTACCTCCATAGACTTAGAAAATAAGTCCCTATTCATGAATCTGTACACCTTTTCACTTCATCTACCAGAACAAGGTTTACCAGTTTTGTAGTGTACCATTCGGACTCAAAGCCGCACCCAGGATCTTCACACTCATTCTCAAACCAATACTTGCCAACCTTCACCAACATCAAATGGAAGCAAGCACCTACCTGACCTTTGGATTCTGAACGACCAAGATCCCATCAAACTCCTGAACAACAGGAACCACACCAACAACGTTCTCAACTGAATAGGTTTCGCAGTAAATTGCAAGAAGTCGAGACTGCTACCGTCTCAAAATTTTATCTTCTTAGGAGTTTCATTCAACCTAAAATCTGCAAGAGTAGCACCATCACCAGACAGGTTAGTAGACCTACTTCACCACATACGGACATTTCGGCAACAACCTCAACACTTCCTCGAAGAACTGAACTCCCTTTTCGGTCCAAGTTTTCCCTTGGAAACGCTCCTCTGGTGGTCAAGCATCACTACGCTTTCACAAACTGTACCACTCCACGAGCCTCAATCGGATATCTTCTTGATAACTGACGCATCCAAGGAGGGGTGGGGAGCTCACATAGACGAACATCTGATATCTGATATGGCCCGACAAAGACCAAGACCACATCAACATCTTGGAACTCAAAGCAGTCCTGAAGGCCTTCACCCATTTTCAAGATCGGATCAAGGGGAAAGTCATTCAATTCCAAACAGACAAAACATCCACTGTCGCCTACATGAAGAAGGAAGGAGAACAAGATCCCGGAAACTGCACGAGATAACCTCATCAATCTTCCGTCTTTGCATTCAGTAAGGACAACGATCCTTCCACTACACATACCAGGCAACAGGAATGTGATTGCAGACACTCAGTCTTGAATGAATCGCCCAATATGATACGGTCTCTCAAGAAATTCCTCTGCGAATATCTCTTCAACATCTGGGGCACCCCAAGATCAACCTATTTGCCACGAGGGACAATACCAAACTTCCCCACTTCGTCTCCCTGATCCGGACGAAAAGGCAATCGTAGTGGACGCCCTGACACTCCCCAGAATATCTATGCATATCTCTTCCTTCGTTCAAACTCCTTTCACAAGTACTGGAAAAGATACATCAGTCAGGAAGCCTCTTCTTTTTAATATCACCGAACTGGTTGGCTGCAGCGTGGTTCCCTCATCTTCTAAAACTCATAGTAGACACCCCAAGAAGCCTATTGCAAATCCCGGATCTACTAACACAACAAAATGGGGTCAAACTACATCCAAACCTAAACACCTTACACCTTCACGGGTGGCTTCTATCATCCAAATCCTCAAGAAGCCTGACCAAGAAGGCTGGCTTGAAGCTTCCCGCATTACAAGTAAAGCAATCAAGTCTTCAACAAACAGAATCTATGACAGCCACTGGTCAAAATGGTTTCATTGGTATGACAGAAGGAAAGTCAATCCACTCGATCCCCCTAAACTGCTAAAATTCTTTAATTTAACAACCTTTTCATTAATGGCCTAAAAGGTTCAACAATTCTAGTCTATTACTCTGCCATCAACACTGTCTTCAAAGCTGCGGGAAACTCGAAATTCCTCTTCGATAGTCAGAATCCATCACTCATCAAATCCTGTGAAATGTAACGTCCAACAATTAAAAGAACCTTTCCGAAAGGGATCTTTCGATCGTTTCACAAGCTTTCCTGAAAGTACCCTATGAATCACTGGCAAACAGCCGAATCACGTTTCTCACTAAGAAGACCATCTTCTTGATAACCCTCACAACAAGTGTCAGGTACAGCGAAATTCAAGCGTTATCCGTTGACCCAGCCTACTGCTCTTCGCTCCTGACTTCACATCAGTAACCCTCACACCAAGAGCTCATTTCCGTGTAAAGATACAACGACTCTGAGAACCAACCAAACCAATGACAATTCCAGCACAATCCCACGTCGTATAGGACAAGAAACTGAACGTTTCCTTTGCCCTAAAACGACCTCTCCGCTATAACTTTTCAAGAACTGAATCCAATGAAATACGTAGAGCAACAATTGCACAGTGGATCAAAGAAACGATCTTAAGCACATACGACGACTCAAATATTAACTGCACAGAGCAAGACATCAGAGTCACAGTGCATGGGTTGAAAGCAATTTCAACGTCTTGGGGTTTCCACAATTCCATCCCAATTGCCGACATCTCAGCAGTAGCATTTTGGCGAAGCAGCTCCGTCTTCACAAGCCATTACTTCAGAGAGATGACGAAGCAAGCCAGCGGACTACATCGTCTGGGTCCCATCGTCACAGCCAGATGTGTAATTCAGCCCCCCCCCCCCGGGGCTCTGAAAACAAGTGGGGGCAATCTACATGGTGAAGACAGAAGCAGTACCCTCATCCTAACCAACGGCCTTTTTCAGGGTGACCACATTTTACGAAAGAGAGCCAATTTCCTGTTTCTGTTATTCGAATAAAGTGCCAAGTTTGTGAAACCTTTTGGGGGAAGCCAGATAATAATCATTGGGCGCCCGTCACCAATCTTTGACTAGGTCTGGGTCTGTTACTGCTAAAATTAACAGGTTATTTTATGTTTTCCTGCCGGCAAGAAGAAACGACATTTTGCCGGCCCCCATGCAAGCCAGCTGAAAATAGTTTCCTTTGCCTAAGGAAAATATAGATAACCATACCCGCCGTACCTCCCCTCTTAAGTTACCGCCTGACGCATTGAGAGGAAAAATGGAAAAATGATGTCGAACGAAAGCACGAAAGCTCTTTTATAGAGGAGGGTTGCACCTCCGCATGCACAATTGGGTTACGACGCCAGCGGTTACGACGCACCAAAAAACCCACAGGGAAACTCAACGTTCTAGGAACTAATCCTAAAATTAACATGTTATTTAAGTTTTCCTTTGGCAAAAGAAACCATATTCAGCCAGCCTGGCATGGGGGCCGCCAAAATATCGTTTCTCATCGAAACTTTTATTTATTAGTGTACTGAGAAGGGGAACTCCTAAATTGAGTAATTTTACGACATTTTAAATCAAGCCAATAAAGATAACTCTCGGTTTAAAATCAAAAAAACCAATTTAGTGAAAATCTAATAGAATAAAGAAAAAAAGAGAGAGAACACCTTGAAGGTGAGATGCAGCACTGGCAAAATGTATCAACACAACTGTCTATAATCAATTCAAATGCATTTTTTTTGTCTTTTTTAATGACAGTAGCAATACTTACGATTTCCTGCACGTTGTTCAATGGTCTTTTCTTCCACAGATCCTCTTTTGAATTCAACTGCGACATTGACCTCAGCAATTATCCGTTCGATATTCAACAATGCAAAATTGTATTATTCGTAGGTAAATACTGACGATACCGTTACAAGTTGCAGCCAGTACACAAATTCCTTGATTGGTAAAAAGCACAACTATGCCTAAGAAAATGTGTTTTACGGTTGTAAAGAGCTTCTAAAGAGCTGTGCACAGTTCTAGAGAATTCTACAGAGTTCTACAGAAATCTACAGAACATGTGGGCCATAAAGATTCTATACAAAGAATTCTATAGTGTTTCTAAAGAAGTTCTGTAAAGTTTCTAAGGAAGTTCTGTAAAGTTTATAATGAGGTTCTATACTTTCTAGAAAAAATACTATTTTGTACAGATTGAAAAGCCATTCTGTCGAGTTTAATGAAATGTGATAGCTGGCAGGGCAAGGTCCCTTTCGAAATTGACTAGCTGTTTTTTTCTTTCACTTTGGCAAAAGCACATTCAAACTAACTTGGGTAGGAATAATTTTTGTTGTCAACAAAGTATGTATAAGGTTTTACAATGAGAGCAGTTGAGCAGGGAGGGAGCTAAACTCGTAGGTGCTATGCCTGTTTAACGATAAAATTCCTTAAGCTGATAAAATCTAAAAAGACTGCCATAGAATTTCTTCAGGGGCTGTATAGAACTTCTTAACAGATTTCTAAAGAATTTCTAACGAAACTAGAATTTCTAAAGAGACTCTATAGAACATCGAAAGAAAATCTGCTGAACTTATATAGAATGTTTAAAGATACTATAATACATGTGGTATTGGTAAAGACAGTGTCTAAAACAGCTAAAGATACTTCTACGGAACTTCAAAACAGAATTTTATAAAATATCTGAAAAGAATTCTGTAAAATATTTAAAGAGAGTTCTATAAACTGAGTTTATACAGAGGTATCCATGGAATGTCTTAAAAGAATGCTATGGGTCTTCTAAATACTCTCTTTAGCACTTCTAAGCAATTTCTAATGATACCATAAAACTTCAGAGGTTTGTACTGAATTTCTCAGAATTCTATAGAATTTATAGTTACTCTACAGAACATCTAAAGGTACTAAAGATTCGTTCATTGGTTTCTACTATGGTGCTGCTGGCAAGGTATCTAGCTTCTGATAGTGATGATTGAAAAGTGGTTTAACAACGAAATCTGGTGAATCTTCTCCATTTGTTGGGGTGCTAGAATCTTGGCAGGATAATTATCTAGACACACGCTAGTGTGTCGCCGCCAAGTAACAGTAGATCATCCCATTGTAGACATCTGATTGTTAATGATAAAAAGGCGGCTCACTAGCAGACATGTGTCTGTTAACTGTAAGCAACTAAAAGCATATTTTGGCATGTTGAGGATAGATCCCAATGCGACAGAAATGTTTCAAATTGTGGAAAATGTAAGGGGAAGGGTCAGAGATTAGGAAAAACTAACATTTACAGGATGAGTGTCCACCAATCATAGAGAAAAAGATGCGTCAATAATGTTGTTTTTATGTTACTGTCTAGCTAGTAGCTGACTAGCTAGCTGACTAACTAATAAGATTTTTCCTATGTTAAATCCCATAGACTTTTTGCTCATGCCTAGCGCAAAATTGAGAAGGCCTACATACCTGAACTTTGCACACGGATGCATAGTGATCTGAGGATGGTCCTTTTGTTGGTTTGGTGGTTGTAGGGGTCAGGACAACTGCGTAGGAGGGTTTTGAAATTCGCCACCAGGGAAATTAAATTTCGTTTCTTTTTCAAGTAGCAACCAAAGATTTCAAGCAACAATGGCTTGAACAATCAGCACTGATCCTTAGATTAATTGTAAAAGCCTGGTCGAACAAAAAACTGAACTGTAACGAAGGACAAAATAAGGAAACATTAACGTTTTCGTGGATTGCGTAAGAATAAAGGGATGCACGTTACATGATGGTCACGCAACAATACGAGCATTGACGAGCTAACGGGTTTTTTGTTAATAACCCAAAAATAAAATGCTTCGCCGTCTGCTGTTTTAGTAACAGCGACAATCGGGGGTTTTTGCATGACTAAATGTCAACGAAATCGGGAAAAATTTAGGCGAAGATGCAGGGGAAACAAAACAACTGAAGGGGATGCGCTGATTGAGTGAGCGAAGCGAACAAAATCACCGATTGTTAGCTAGTGTGTGCAAAAATGGGATTGAAGATTATAAGTGGGACAATTTATAGAAATGAAATTCCTCTATAAAAAATGTATACATGAAGATAAGACGGAGTAACCTTATGTACGTGCACAGTCCTATGAAAGCTGTGATATCCACCCAAAACCAAAACTGGTAGAAAAGCCCTCCAAGTTTCCAAAAACGATCGGCCGCCAAGGTCAAGGCCGCCAAGGTCAATCCTATTAGCCAAGTTAATTGCACCCAGTAATACTTTGGACGTTAAATGAAAACTTGAAGATTGCTACAGGGAGTAGCAAACTTCAAGTTTTCATTTAACTTTCGAACTATTAGTCGGTGCGATTAACTTGGCTAATAGGATTAACCTTGGCGGCCTTTCCCTGGTTGAATGATATCACTACCTTCAAAGACCGATCGTTTTTGGAAACTTGGCGGGTTTCTCTACCAGTTTTGGTTTTGAGTGGATCTAGATACACGCTAGTGTGTCGCCGCCAAGTAGACGTTTTATTGTTGTTGGAGCTTAATTGTTAGAGCGCAATTGTTAGTGTGTAATTGTTGTCAGACGGCGGCTCACTAGCAGACTGTGTCTTTTAACTGAAACCAACTTATACGTGATTTCAGCATACTGGTGTAAATTCCCCATGCGGTAGAAATCTTTGCAAATCGTTTGAATCAGGTGTCTTGGGTCCAGTAACAAAGAAAAACTCAACACGAAAATGTGGGAACGTGTCCTTCATGGAGAGAAAGTGTCCTCAATAACGTTGATTTGTGTTACTGGTGACTAGTAACCAGTAACTAGTAACTAGTCCACAGGCTCCCATGGTAATTCTCATAGGGTATAACGACACGTCTACAGCTGATTAGGGAAAGTTGCCAGATCTAAATTTCAGCAGACAGGTAAAGCGTCATATAGGGAAGTTCCTTTTCTTAAATGGGGGTTGCAGCTAGAAGCACGCGGCCCTGAAGTGGCTCGTAAGTGCAAAATTATTGTTATAACCATTATTTGTATTGTCATCCAACAGTAGATTATAATATGCTTAAGTGTTTCACGCTTATTGTTTCAGTACCTAATTGTCAGAATTCATTGTTGTTGCAAATAGGTGGTTCACAGTGGGTAGTGTATTTGTCTTTAGGTTTTGGGGCGCATGGCATTAGGCTGTGGCCTCAATAAAATTACAGTATGGTTCACTAAGAGTAAAAGTGGACAGGTGGTTTATGTTGTAAGTCATATGTAGTTTGTGGTTCGTATTTTTAGCACCGGGCCCATGACTTTGGGTTACGGCTCGGAAATAAACCAAATTGAAATTGGTCCACTAAGAGACGGAGTATCTTTTATTGCAAAGGTTTGGTCGTTTTTTTCCCCACCAAATCCAATTTTTTTTTTTTACGGTATGCGAATTCAAAATGAATTATCTGCCCACGACCCAAATAAATTTCTAATTACTGGTTCAATAAGACACAGGGTATCTTTTATTCCGTAGGAATTGATTAGGTCCTTGCAATTACCTTACTGTTACGCTTTTTATTAATTTATTTGGAATGACAATAGCAAATGTGAAAATTTTGAATGAGAACATTCATACCATAAAATACCTCCAGAAAAAAAGGCAGGGGTGACAATTACACCGTGGGATTTTTTGTACATTCACAGGCCTATGAAAGTCGTGATATCCACCCAAAACCAACACTGGTAAGAGAAGCCGCCAAGTTTACAAAAAGGGTTGGACTTTCAAAGTAGTGATATCATTCAACCAGGGAAAGGCCGCCAAGGTTAATCCTATTAGCCAAGTTAATCGCGCCGAATAATACTTTGGATGTTAACTGAAAACTTGAAGATTGCTACCGCTAGTAGCAATCTTCTAGTTTTCATTTAACCTTCGAACTATTAGTAGGTCCGATTAATTTGGCTAATAGGATTAACCTTAGCAGCATTTCCCTGGTTGAATGATATCACTACTTTGAAAGGCCGGCCCTTTTTGTAAACTTGGCGGCTTCTCTTACCAGTTTTGGTTTTGGGTGGATTGATTATAGCAGTAATAAGAAACTGATTTTTTTTGTCAACAAATTCAAGACGCGTGCAATAATTCTTCAAACAGATTCAATAACTTTTCAGCTTCCTGCCTTCACACAATACCAAGCCATTGTTGTGCATTGACTGGGTAACGGTCCAATAACGGGCTTATGGTCTTCCACAGTGGTGGCACAGCACATATCAGTAACAAGCGCAACAATGTAACAAATAAAATAGTTCTGCTTCCAATTTGATTACCATTAAGGTGAGTAATGGACGGGATTTAAAGTTGTGTCCATATGAAATATTACAGCGACTTCCTTGTCGAATGTTTCTTCTAACACTTGCATCCACCTGATAAGGAATTTTATAAAAATCGAGTCTTTCACGTGATGGAAGCTCATTTAATAAAGTCATTGGTCTGCAGAACTAAAAATTTTACCGACGTAAGATTATTGGACGAATTTTTATTTTCAGTATACTGCCAACAATTTTAAAAAATGGAGAGAATCACTGAGACTGTGAAAATTTACAATTTTGATGATGTCTTTCCAAGATGGCGACCTAACACATCAACATCTCTGGCTGTCTAAATTATTTTTAGCGGTTTACCGTGTGAACAAGACATGCAATTAAGGCCGAAAATTAAACCGTTTTTGTGTTTATGCTAATTGTGGGTCCATTGCTTTATCGGGGAGCATTCCTCAAACCAATCTATTTCACCTGCAAATTAATTTTTTCATAAAAGTTGAATTTCTTACTACCTGCAAATACTTACTTCAGTAATTATGCTTAAAATCATCATTTTACGCTATCACTGCTCATTTATCAACTAAAAAACTCCCTTTTTTTTAGGTTGAATCCAAACTTTCTCTCCTCTCCCGCCAGGGGCGCTGCTACTCCTAACTAGGAGGCCGCCATCTTGTTTGTTCCCTTCATCACATTTTGAGCACGTTGTTAGGGTAGGACGTGTTTGGCATCGCTGCCTTTGTTTTCTAGTTTGGAAGCAAAGTTATCAACTTTCTGGGCAAAATTATGACCACGATAGAAGAATCAAACGAACTATTACGTGAGAGACTCAATTCGAAGAAATTTGATGCGTGTAGCTGCAAGAAACAGTCAAGAGATTTTCACCCTCTTTGCCGTGAATACAGGCCCTGCAACTTCGTCACCAAAGTATGTGAACTGTGCGATTTACATCATCGTTCAACTGTGAAGGACATTTTGCATACGTGGAAGAAATCGGATCAGAAAGCAGATCAAAGGGCCAGGGCAGCAACGGCAGGTTTGGTTGATGACGAAACGACTGCAGGTTGTCAACCGGAGGGAGAAAACAAGATGGCGTCAACAAACGAAAGTGACTTTGATGAAATTCATGAAAGTGTGGTGGTGTCGGATGATGCAAAGTTGGTTGATGGTGGAGTAGGACAGGTGCCGTTCTCAAATGAAGAGTTGCTGGCGTCGATGCAGACCACAGCCAACGTAATTTTTGATGCGAAAGCAACTCGTATGGAGCAAAGAATTACGGAAAAGGTGGATTCGGCAGTGTCGGGGATGGAAAAGAAGTTCGGCGCCCTAATGGCTGATATGCTCCACATGTTGCAACCATTGTTAGCCAAAGAAGAAGAAAAATCGTTGGATAAATTAGGAACCGATGTGTCTGTTGTGACGGACATCAAGTCGTCATCTGCGATGCAGTCGCCGTGCCGTCAGGAGTCGCCACGTGTCGGAGATGACGTGGCGTCTAGATCCAAGTCCGGCGGCCGTACTGACCTAGTGAAGAGCTCGGCGAAGAAAGGAAAATCTTCTAGGGCGTCCACTCGCAGGTCAGGAAATGATAGTACTCAAATGGTCGCTCCCGGTGTGGGGAATAGCGGTTCGTATGAGGACTCCAGCGAAAAATCACGCAAAACTGTAGGAGTAGTAAAGTCCAGTGAGGACAAATTTACGAAACTACTGGACATAATGAGCTCGTTTATGGCGTCAAACACGGCAGGCGTCAAGTCGCTGCATGTCGCTGAGTTGTCGCCACTGCGTGAGGAGAACAGCCGGCCCGTTGCCGCTCAGTCGTCACCGTGTCGCCGCCGCGTGTCGCCAGCCCGTCGCTATTGTGTCGCCGCCCGTTCCTCACGTACTAACCACGTGTCACCAGACGGTCGCCGTGTGTCGCCAGCCCGTCGCCATAGTGTCGCCGCCCTTTCCTCACCTACTAACCACGTGTCACCGGACCGTCGCCGTGTGTCGCCAGTCTGTCGCCGCATGTCGCCGCTTGAAAGTCAGTCATCAGTACATCTGGAGGATGCTTCATCAGTACATCTGGAGGATGCTCATCATTTGAGTTCAAGTATGGAATTTCCCACCCAGGGTGGTTCTGGAGTTGGTAATGACTCAAGGAAGAGGAGAGGGAATGTGGCTTCAAGTATAGACAAGGGGCTGTGTAAAAGAAAAAAAGCTAGTGAAGAGCACAATAACGGAGCTTCAGAGAGTGGCGATGAAACGGAAGGGGATAACACGGATGACCCGTTCAATGAAGGCCCAGGTTATGTCCCGTGGGCGGAATTTACGGAGGTTGCGCTCAAGAATTTGAGACACACTCGTTTTTTCAAGGAAGGGCCTCCTCCAGTGGAGGATGCGGAGGACCCACCCATGGATACGTTGGCAAATGAGGGATGTTATAAGCAGCGCACCTCCCATCTGCCACAATCAGCAGTTTTGTTTCGGCAACTACTAAACACAGAGTCGTTAACTAGGAAAAATGAACTGCCTGTGACTTGTTCTAAACCCCTGCCACCGCATGATCCGAAGAAAACACATATGTTTTTCAAATCAGTCGGAAAAGGAGCCCCGAATAAGAAGAGGTTTCGGACCTACAAGGAAGCGGAATATGTAACTGAACTGTGTAGTATCGAGTTGGATTCGGTTCTCAAGAACCCCTCATTCATTAAAACTCCTACTCAACAATTTGAAGAGGACGATGTCATGTTGAGAGCCAGCATGAGAGCAAGCTCTCAAGCAGAGCTTATTTACTCGTCATCAACTGCAGCTTTGAAGGCGATGACGTTGGTCAACCCGGAGCTCAGGAAAAATAAAACAATTAGGGAATGTATGCAT
The DNA here is from genome assembly GCA_023313725.1 of Lithobius niger. Taxonomy (NCBI): domain Eukaryota; kingdom Metazoa; phylum Arthropoda; class Chilopoda; order Lithobiomorpha; family Lithobiidae; genus Lithobius; species Lithobius niger. The sequence goes on from JAHWFP010203617.1 coordinate 68,953, forward strand.
CTTCTTAAGCGAGCGTCTTCATTCCACAAAGATAGTTTAAATTGGCAATGCCGGTTACTCATGAACAATGCCTTTCGGCGTCGAGACGCCCTCCTCGAATCTGCAACAGGGGTCCCGGCGGATGTAGTGGGCAAGTTGAGACTTTTGCCAGTTCATGGTTCTGGAGACTTGTTTAATGGACAGTTACTTGTATTGGCCCCAGAACTCAAGGAAAAGGTTCGACCTGCCCAAACATCGGTCAGCACAAACCATGGAAGCTCTCGAAGCAAGACTACGTATGCAAAGATCCAACACCAAGCATCCGGACATTGGAATGAGCCATATGGAGGAAAGAGTAGCAGCAAAAAGCCAGTGGACAAGTCAAGGGATCGTTCGCCCTTTCGTGACCATCCCCCCTCCTCGTCACGCGGGAAAGGACCAGGGAGTTACCAGCGTGGCCGAGGATCGTTCCGGGGAAGAGGTAAAAGACCTCCACGTCAGTGACTGGCCATGGTCAGGGCGCCCCCCCCCTCATTCACCGTCAGGTGGGGGAAGGATTGCCAGACATCTTCGACATTGGAAGAGGATTGCGTCGGACCCCTTCGTCATCCAAACTCTGGAGGAGGGATACACACCGCCATTCGTCGCCAGGCTTGTAACTACAGACTGCCCGCCAGACTGGCTGGTAAGACGTTCCGAAATCCCAGAACTTATCAAGGAAGTCAATCTGCTGGTTGTGAAGGGGGCGGTAGAAGAAGCACCTCCCAGTCCAGGTTTTTGGAGTCCAGCAAGGGTGATTCCGAAGAAGGGAGGAGGATCCAGAGTTATTTTCAATCTTCGGAAACTCAATCAACACCTCGCAAAGGAACATTTCCAGATGGAATCAATCGAATCAATTCGAGACTCACTCCAGCACGAAGAGTATACCATTTCTATCAACCTCGAGGATGCGTATCTGCACGTTCCCCTCAATCCTTCGATTCGACATCAAGGCGGGGGGAAAATCGTTCCAATGGAAATCTCTTCCCTTCGGCTTAGCGACGGCTCCATACGTGTTTACCCGGATGCTGAAACCTGTGCTTGCATACCTGCACCTACATCACATCAAAGCTCACGCTTATTTGGACGATTGGCTGGTTCGAAACAAGGACTGTTTTCTTCTGACTCAGCAGTGGGAGATGTGCAGCTCCCTGTTTTCACATTTAGGTCTTGGTATAAACCTCAAGAAGTCCAGACCAGTTCCAAGCACTTGTTTTGTGTTCCTGGGTGCAGAGTTCAACACTGTAAAAATGTTGGTAAAACCAACACTGGAGAGATTCGTCAAGACGAGAACGTCGGTGAAGACATTCGTCAGAAGGACCAAGGTAACGGCGAAGGAGTTGGCATCGCTCATTGGACTCCAATGCCGGACTTGTACCTTTAGGCCACTGGCGAGTGAAACCGATTCGCTGGTTTCGGAAGACAGCGTGGCAGCCGCGGAACAGTTGGATGGACATCATTCCGCTACGAGACCTCCCGAGGCAGAGCTTGGTGTGGTGGACGGCGAAGGAAAACCTTCAAGTTGGAGTGCCCATTCACGAGCCCGTTCCGGAGTTACTCCTGTTTTCAGACGCCTCTCTGTCAGGTTGGGGTGCTCACCTTGCGGGGGAAACTGCATCAGCCGTTTGGAGCGAAGAGGAGAAGGTCCTGCATATCAATGTCCTGGAACTCAGAGCAGTTTGGAGAGCCCTCCTCGCCTGGAAGCTAAGGCTGAGGGGTCAGGCAGTGGGCATCATGTGCGACAATGCCACGGCTGTTGCGTATGTGAAGAAAGGTGGAGGCACACATTCGAAATATCTTATGGAAGAAGCCTCCATCCTGTTCGAGATCTGCATGCGGTACGAAATCTCGCCGGTTCCTCGCCACATAGCAGGAAGTCTCAACGTGTGGGCGGACGAGTTGTCCCGGGGTTCACAGGTGCCGACTACGGAATGGATGTTGGACCCTCAGGTTTGCGAAGCCCTGTTTCGTCAGTGGGGAACCCCGTCGGTGGATCTGTTTGCAACCCACTACAACACTCAGCTCCCATGTTTTGTGTCCCCCGTTCCCGGATGCGAGGGCCTGGGCAACGGATGCACTGTCAAGCAGCTGGGAAGGACTGAATGCGTAGCTTTTCCCGCCGTTCAAACTTCTGTTGACAGTGATCATCAAGTTGAGTGTGGCCAAAGGAAAGTTCATCCTAGTAGCCCCCTGGTGGCCAGCGGCTCCATGGTTCCCAGAGCTGATGGAGCTGAAAAAGACGGATCCAATCCCTTTGCCAATCACAGAGAACTTCTTATCCCAGCATCGGGGGAGGACCCTGCACCAAAACCCTTCCATGCTGAATCTTCAAGGGTGGAAACTCTAAGGAAGAATTTGATGAGGGAGGGATTTAAGGAGGAAGTGGCATCCAGGATTACGAAGTGTTTGAGGGAGTCGTCGCAACGTAACTACAATGCCAAATGGAAAAAGTGGTTCGAGTGGTGTGTAAAGTCAGACTGCGACCCATGCAACCCGGACCTACGAATGCTGACAACTTTCTTTGAAGAGCTTTTTTGTCAAAGGTTTGTCCCCAAGTGCTATCAAGGGCTATCGTTCGGCCATTAACTCGGTGCTGACATGCGTAGGGGATCCAAAGACTGTTTCCAATGTGGTGGTTTCCAAACAGATGACGGCCTTTGAAAATGGGAGACCAAGACAAACGAAATTGTTCCCCAAATGGAATCTGCCTTTGGTGCTGCAAAGTCTAATGGGCGCCCCATATGAGCCAGCTAGAAATGCGTCCATTCTATCTCTATCCCAGAAGACAGTATTCCTAGTCGCTTTGGCCTCGGCAGCACGCCAAAGTGAGTTGGCAGCCTTCACCAGGGATGAGGGTCATATTCGTTTTTCCAAAGACTGGTCGGAGGTATTTTTGACGTTTCCGGCCCATTTCAGAGCGAAAAATTGCAAACCCGGAACAACACCAAAGCCTGTGCGGATTAAAGCTCTAAAAGGGTGTGGACAAACAGGAAACCAGGAACGTTTACAGTGTCCGATTAGAGCTTTGCGGTTCCACCTATCCAAAACAGAAAATAAAGAAGGAGGACTGCAAGTTCATAACAAGCCTACTCCACTGTTTTTGGATGTGGACTCAAACAGTGGTGAGATTATGGATAAGGGAGTGTCACCCTTCAAGTTGGGGAAATGGATCTGTGCCGTAATTAAAAGAGCATACTTGAACGGACAGGATCACGAAGATCTCCCCGCTACAGTTAGAGCACATGAGCTTCGGGCATTAGCCGCATCATGGGCATATGGTTGTGGCACACCTTTGGATGAGGTGGTAACAGCGTGCTCGTGGAATAGCAGTACCACCTTCATCAAACACTACCTGCGGGAAACTTGTGGACTTAGAGGAGAGAACGTGGTGAGGGGTCATGTGGTGGCAGGAAAGGAGCTCTAATGACGTTCCACCGGATGGGGTCACCCTTAGTGTAGACTGGGGACACCCGGACAGAGGTACACACTGGTGAATGAACTATAGTGCTAACTCAGACTGAGGGAGTCACCTCGAGTGTAGACTAGGGACACCCAGTCAACTGAGCACGCCAGTGAAGTAACTGGAAGAGGAGACGAGACCAACTGTGTAAAAGTGGTAAGTTGACTTATTCCATGTTAAAACGGTAGTAGGCAAGCTCTCCCGGGTTCAGTGAGGTTTTTCCCCACCGCCTGAATGACAAATTCAGCATAATTACTGAAGTAAGTATTTGCAGGTAGTAAGAAACGATAATTTTAAAAGGTAAAATTAGTTTTTACTAACCTAAATACTTACTTCAGTAAGAACCCGCCCGCCTCCCCGCATTCACTGAATGGAGAGTTCAAAATGTGATAAAGGGAACAAACAAGATGGCGGCCTCCTAGTTAGGAGTAGCAGCGCCCCTGGGGGGAGAGGAGAGAAAGTTTGGATTCAAGCTAAAAAAGGGAGTTTTTTAGTTGATAAATGAGCAGTGATAGCGTAAAATGATGATTTTTAAGCATAATTACTGAAGTAAGTATTTAGGTTAGTAAAAACTAATTTTACCTTTTAAAATTATCGTATTTCACTATGTATTTCATGGACATCATGTACGTATTTCCATGCAGTTCTAGAATGAAAAAAAATGTAGTAGAATTCATATAGTTTTGTATAAAACTCATTAATCATTTTCCGTGCATACTTTTCAGATGAAAAGAGAGAACTAGTACGTGTAGTGCCACCCTCCGAAAACAGGAGAATTAACCACGAAAAAATCCGTGCACCTCCACAGTTTCAGCTGTTGGATGTTTCCGTCAATAACTGTACCAACTCAAGTGAGTACAATAAGTAAATATTACTATCTTAATTAAAAATTTTGTTTAAATCAGGGAACTGCAACAGAAATATTATACCCTCTAGTGAATGACATCACGATTCTCACCTGGTATGACACTTTGCACCCGCCAGAGAATAGTAACGGAATAGTAAGATGAATGAGTTAGCAATCAACATGGATAAAAATTAACGAACATCATCATCATACTAACAACATCATTCATTGCAATATTGAGTCCATTTCGATTCTTCCAACATAACCTTAAATTGAATATGTAGGAAGGAAAGGGATCGAAGGGCACATATCACATATGTTAGTTGCATCAATACATCGTTCATGTTAATAAAAAGCCAGACGACTGGCTAACACCCCATAATATAATCATGTAACAATCGAATACAAATTTGACTACATTATCGGTGCACGGCGTATTTCATTTCTGGCGTGAAAACTATGCCTAAGATGCGCGGAATGTGGCATTGCTGACTGGCTAAAAGTTTTGTCTTTGTTGACTTTTTCGAAAAGCGAAATGAAAGAATCCGTATTTCAGTTAAAAGCGTACGGTTTAAATCCAATGACGACACGTGTTAATTTTGGGAGACTTATTTGTATCAAGATATATACTTCCAGTGCTGAGGTAAATAGTTTCACAGTTGTCGGCGCAACAATCATTGCATGCAGGAGCGTTCAAGCGTGCTTATCGATTGGCAAACCACTGTTACCTCGATAATGAACAAGAATTACTGACAACAAATTTCATGCAGCATAACTTGTGCCTTTATGTTATGTTCGGGGAGGCTCTCTGAGAAGAGGGGAAGAACTAGCATGGAAAGAGACAGAAACGGGGAAACAGAATGTCGTAGATATACATAAATTCTGTTGTATCTATATCTATGCTTTGTACTTAAGAAAATAAACATCAAAAGGGTCACTGACTGTCGGTAACGGCACGTTTCTTCTCCTCTCCCCCCCCCCCCCCATCGAAGAGGACTGCAACAGAGGGATGGGGAAGGAGCTAAAGGAGGCAGGAAGGGATAGTGGAGTGGGGTAAGGGGCCCGAGGCTTGTTAATGCCTGCAGTTTAAATGTCAAAATTCAAAAGTAGGTCATTCGTTTGGTCTCCCAGACAGTGAAGACAGAAAGTGCCCACAAGAACAATAGTGTGTACTTTAATAAAATCACCAAACACCGCATCAAAGTTGTTCGTAAATGTGTAATGAATTTCTGATCCGTCACTGCTCAAACAACGGAATCATCGGCTATTCGGGGAAGTTTCCCAGTACATCCATTGACTAAATGTGGTGGACCTGCATTTTGTCTTTGCTAGGATTCTGTACGTAATCATAAATAACAAATGGTACAGATTTTCGTTCCGTAGAGCGTACCCATTAAGTTAAAAAAAAAAGGTTGTAAGTCACTGAGCTCTAAGAAAGAAACGGTAATTATCTAGGAAAACGAATTTCATGCTAGCGACTTAATTCATTTGATTCCTTTCGTCATTACGGCTCAAAAAATCATAACGAAAACCTGTGCAAACGCTTATATGTTATTAAAAAAAATAATAATTTAAACATGTTAAAACGCTTCTCACAGCCATAGTGATGCTGCCACCATACTGCAAGAAAACCTGATTTCGACCAGAACTTTAATAAATGGAAATTATCTCTTGCTTCTTCAGTTTAGATGGATAGGTTTTTGGTTGCGGTTTCTGATGTCAAACGTTTAGCCACAGCGAGGGAAGCAGCGCGAGTGAGGCACGTAATTTGGAAAATAATGACTAGCATTTTCGTGAACAGCGACCTTGATTGACGCTAATTTGCAGATTTTACGGGAAAAACCAAAAACAAATACTTTTTTTTGATGATGGTCAAATAATGATGGTCATTATTTTCAAATTACCTGCCTCGCTCACGTTACTGCACTCACTGTCGCTCAACTTGTAAGATCAGAAACTGCAACTAAAAACTCGTCCACCTAAACTGAAGAAGCGAGAGAAAATTTCCGTTTACTAATGTTCTTGTATAAATCAGGTTTTCTTGTGGCACGCTCATCTCGCAGCATGGCAGCAGCCTCACTGTGGCTCTGAGTAGCGTTTTAATATGTTTTAATAATTCTTTTAAAAAATAAATAAGCTTTTGCGCAGGTTGTCGTTATAATTTTTTGAACCGTAACAACAAAAGGAATCGACAAGTAGGTGTATTAAGTCAATAGCATGAAAAGTACTTTTTCTAGATAATTACCAAAGAAACTTTTTATCTACCGGCATTTAACTTAAAACTGTTAAGTAACACCCTTGACAATACTAATGTATGCACTATGCGCTGAAGCATTGAGTCCGTTCTATTAAACTAAAAGAAGGTACTAATTCATTCAGCTATAAGAAAGAAAACCTTTTATC
>JAHWFP010203618.1:0-10699 GCA_023313725.1 Lithobius niger
ATGGGCCCCTTTACCCTTTGAGGGTTTTCGTATGATTGTTCATTCATCACTGCATTTACTAACACCACACGAACGTATAATTACAGATTAAAAATGGATATACAACTGCCCTTATTTCCCTGCCCCGTCGTTAGTAGCGTTTTGCATGCAAAGTACTGCGGTGGTGTAGGTGGCCCATTATAATGTAACGCATGCAAATAATCCTGTTGCTCAGTCTCATCTTCCCTGCCCGCTGCCACTATTAAATTTAAACTAGCTTCTCCGAGCGTAGCATGCACCTAGTATCTCTTTCCTCCAAGGCATATGCTACGTCGCCATGTTGTCGTAGTACCCTGTATGTTGTACTTCCATTGGTGTTTGTTTCTGTTGGGGCCCAGAATTTGAGAGCCCTGAGTTTTCCGTCAACAATACAATTCATATTTCGTTTGTTACTGATTGTTATTACTACTCTACATTAACCGTCACATAGCCGGCCGATAACCTTTTTCACTGCTACTGTGCAAAGAACGAACACGCTCGCCCTATGTTCGTTGCTGCCGTGAAAAGAATGAACATGCTCGTATTAATTTTCTATATTTGGACCGATTCTCATGACTGCTTATCCCTGTCCCCATCCCTGTTAGCATCACCATCCCCGCTAAGCTACATACGCATCAATCCTGGGGGGTGGGGGGAAGAGGAGTTACAACCCAAATTACAACTCCCATACCGTCCCCCACGTTTTCAAGCCGAGGAGTTCGCCCCTCACGAAACATGTAGAGTTTGAAACAAAAAAAAAATGTACTTTCATCTTTTCCCGTTGCGTAAGTCAGGTCATCAAATATTATGAGTCATAAGTCCCAAACATAGGGTAGTAAAGAATTTAAGTAGCAAGGCAAGGTAGCTATTTTACCAGTATTTTTTTTGTACCGTAGTGCTGCCTCTCGGGGCTGTTGGCCCCTAAGCATCCTCTAAATATACTAGAAACTGCTATATAAACAGTTCCATCTTATTATTAAATTTTCGGTTTCTTGTGGCATATGATTTTATTACATTCAGTCAAGCTCACGCAAACTGTTAAAATGCTATTTTTCGGGTGCTAGCTTTCTAGCCTGGCCTACCGGTAGCCTATCATTATTACAGTGTAATAATACGTAGTTTAATTAACAACGTATTCTTACCGTGATTCCGTGGCCCACCAGGGATGTTATCAGCACGCCAGTGCCAGTAGTATGCACTCGCAGAGACAAACGACAAAAAGCTGCAGCGGATCACTTCAGTAGGACTAATCCGGCGTAAAAACAATGAACTTGCTGTCACGTCGAGAGTGAGGTTGAGTCGTCACCGATAGCAACTGACCTCTAACGAGAGTGTATTGTTGACATCCTTTTTTTTTGCTTGTAGCTCGTCAATGTAGTACCTAACCCCTTGTAGCAGGCATTGCCTGCAATGCACACGTTTTCTCACGGACTCGTTACGCTACTTGCGTACACTAGACAGCCGCCATTCATTTTGCAGCGAGGTGGAGGAAAAGGGTAGGTGGGTGGTGATTGTGGTGGAGGCGGAGGGGGGAGGAGGGAGGGAGTGAAGGGGAAAGTAAAATTCGGGAAGGAATGTTACTTGTCAGTTATACACTTACAATGTGTTCTACTGTTCTGCATGCCAGCTCTTCTAAGGTAAATCGTTGCGGACAAACTTTAACAATTTTTTGCGATTTTAGATAGTCTCTCCCCCCCCCCCCCTAAAATTTCAATGAAGCATTTGTCTCATTCCCCCCAATAGATAGACGCCCCTGTCTTTGACGACCTGGAAGCTTTGGTGAGATGTGCTGCTGCGAGGTCTCGGGCTTTCTCCATTTCTTTCCTTTGCTTTTCGGCGTATTCGAGTGGTGTGAGGTCGGATCGCTTGTCTGGGAGGCTGAGGACGTGGAGTGGAACTCTTGGATCTCCTCCGTACATCAGGTATTCATCGCATACTGGAGGGTTTCAAGGAGTGGTCCCCAGGAGTTGTCGTGATCTTGGAGAAAGGCACGCAGACATCCTTTCATGGTGCTGTGAGCACGCTCGGTCGCGTTTGACTGAGGATGGTACGCTGTCGTCCTGTGGTGCTTGATTCCAGACATTTGGAGAAGGTTTGCAAACACCTTGGATATGAAGGCTGGGCCATTGTCCGTAATGATGATTTCTGGGGGCCCGTGCTTCCCGATGTACTCTCTTTGTAGTTTCTTTGCCGCTGTCAGTGCTGTAGAATTCTTGGTCGGAATCAGTCAGACGAAGTCCATCATGGTGAAAACGTACTTATGGCTGTGCGTGGATTCAGGCAGTGGTCCCACGAAGTCAATTCCTAGAATGTGGAATTTCTTGGTAGCGACGACGGGTTGCATGTCGCCTGCTCTCTTTTGCGATACGGTCTTTGCGAGTTGACAAGATCAGACATAGTCTTTACAGTCTTTGAACAGTCTGGACCGGTGAGCGACTGCTCGGAGGCGCTGTGTCGTCTTGGTCACGCCCAGGTGACCTGCCTGCTTGTGTCGTGGTAGTTGCGTAGAAATGTGTGCCGAAGCGACTTTAAGATGTACAGTCTCCACGCAGTTTCTGGTAGGCCTCTTTGTGGTACCAATGGGTCTACGTAGTAGAGAAGTTCATTGCCATCGATGGTGTACTTCCTTCTGATCTTCACCACATAGTTATGCATCTCGGTCTGACCGGAGAGTTCTGGTCTGCGCAGTCTCGACTATGCGTTGGGTGTTCTTGTCTTTGACTTGGGCGTCTAAGAGTAGCGCCTTGTCCCTGATGTCGATCACGGGTTGTTCCCTGATGATGAGCATCGGGTTCTTGTGTTCATCAATGGGATCCATGATTGCGGCTTGGATATCTGCTGTGGACCTGGTTGGCTCATGGTCTATGGTTGAGCTGGAGACGACTTTGCGGGGTCGTCTACATCTTTGTCTGAGCTGTCTGTCATGGGGTTGCGTGAGAGTGCATCATCCACAATGTTTTATGCTCCGGGGTGGTGCATGACGTCGAAGTCGTAGGTCTGCAGTCGAATGGACCAGCGGGCTGTTCTGCCGGATCATTTATGGTTCGATAGTATCCATTTGAGGGCTTGATTGTCTGTGATTAACAGGAAACGAGAACCTGCGACATAGATTTCCCAGTGTTCGATGGCGTCTACTGCGGCCAGTGCCTCGAGTTCGAACGCATGGTACTTCTTTTCGCGGTCTTTCAGTGTCCTGCTCCAGAATTCGATGGTGCGTACCTCTCCGTCGATCCGTTGCGTCAGGACGGATTCCTGTCCTTCGTTGGACACGTCGCTCTCGATGACGAAGGTGTTGCTGAAGTGCTAATATGCCTGCGCAGAGCAGTTTGCCTTTCAATTCTTCGGATGAGGACTGTTCTTCTGATGTCCATTTGAACGGGACGTCATTGTGTGCGAGTCTGTGCAGTGGGCCGGCCAATTTCGAGAAATGCTCAATAAAGCATTGAGAATAGCTACATAGGCCCAGGAATGCTTTGAGCTTCTTTCGGTTGGTAGGCCTTGGGAATCTCCGTATTTCTTGCATGTGGTCTTTTGTCAACGAGATTCCGTCTGCGGTGACTCTCAGTCCCAGAATTTTCAGTTCAGGCACCCCGAAGTGACACTTCTTGCGTTTGAGGGTGAAACCTGCCTTTCGAAGACGGTTGAAGATTACTTTGAGGGCTTGGCAATGCTCTGACCATGCCTTGGTGGCGGCGACGACGACGACGATGTCATCGATATAAATTATGCAGACGTTGCCGATGAGGTCACCAAGGATGGACGTCATGGCGCGCTGGAACACCTGACTGACAGTCTTCAGTCCAAAGGGGAGGACCTTAAACCTGTAGGATCCTTTGTGGCACACAAAGGTGGTGCAGTCTTGTCTATCGGGGTGGAGAGGGATTTAGTGGAATCCTTGCTCTCCATTGAGTACCAAGATGTATTTGGCGCCTGCCATAAAGTGGAATACTTCATCGGTCTTTGGCATTGGGAACCTGTCGATGTCGATGAACTTGTTCAGAGAGCGATAGTCAAGAACGGGACCCCCCTCCGCCGTTCTTCTTCCGTTTGAGAAAGAAAGGGGAGCCCCATTGGCTATCGGTTCTTTCAATCCTGCCGGATCGTTCCAGCTCGTCCACCATTTCTCCAATTTCCTTCTTGATGTGTGGCGAAGCTGTGTATGCCCTTTGGTAGACTGGTTTCGCATCAGAGTGAAGCCTGATTTTATATTCCATGTCCAGTAGTCAGCCTGGTTTGCCTGGAAAGATATCCTTGTAGTCCTCTAGGAGTTCTTGAAGTGAGTCGAATTGCTCATTGGAGAGTTGATTCAGTTTGCCTTCTCCGAGTTCGGACTGAACGAACCACATTGAGTTTTTCACTGGAGTGATTGGGCTCGCTGCGTGGGCGGAGAGAGGAAACGTGAAGCGCACATCTCCATCAAAATTTCCCATAGCGTTAGCGTGGTCGACATGCAGTTTCACCTTCACTAGGTAGTCTCTACCCAGAAGACAGTCCATGGCTAGGTCCTCGTAGACTGCGAAGAGTTGGTCAACGTGTCTGCCCAGCATGTTAATTACTATCTTAACCTGGCCTACTGCAGGTTTTCCAATGCGGCCGTCAGCAAAGGTTGGTGGGTCACCTTCGTACTTTTCGAGGTTGCCTGTCGCTTTTGGGTGAATGACTTTCAGCCAGTCTAGTTTTATCGCGGAGAACTCGTTTCCTGAGTCCAGTCCGCTGAAAAAACTGCTGTTGACAATGGAGTGCATGTTCTTAGGCGGGCTGATGTAATCCATCTGGTTGGTTGAGTCTGTGCTGGTGCCTTGGTTGCCTTTTTGGTTTCTAGGCAGGTGACAGAAAGTGGAGATGTGTCCGACTTGCTTGCATCGGTAACACTCTACCCTCCTGTGCCACGGCTGCGGGCTCGTGGGTAGCGGACGTCTGGTGGTGCTGGCGGGTGCTGTGGACCTGTCTTGACTTGCGCCGTCTTGGCTTTGAGTTGAAGCTTGAGGCGAGAAAGATTGTGATGCGGGGTTGAGAATCTGTTGCAGACGACTTCCTTCAGTCGAGGGCTGTTTGGCTGCAGTCTGTTGCTGGTGCGACCGTTGCTGACCTTGTCTGTCTGATGCCCTTTGGTTCTGATTCCCATCTGGCTTCTTTTCGGGGAATCTGATGAAATTTGGTCTGCTCTTTATCTTGCGAAGCAACTCCGCTGGTGTAGCGATGACCATCATTGCGAAATTAAACTTCAGCCTGTCTGTCATCTGGTTGATGATCATCTGGACTTGTTTCTCAGGCTTCATGTTGCACTCGAGCTTGTTTATGTGCTTGAGTATTTTGTGGACAAACTCTTCTGCGGTTCCAAGAAGTGTAGGCGAGTGGCTAAGATTTGAGCAATTCTGTCGTCATCGAGACATCAGCTTCTTGAAGGTTTCTCTCAAGTCGTCGGCTTTTCTTTCATTGACTGCCACCAGTTTCTATACTTGCCACGAAGACAACTTTGAACGATGGTTTGCAGGTTGGCTGGGCTGAAACTCTTACCTGTCAGTTCCGTCCAGCCATTCAGACGGAACTGAATTGTCCGTGAGTGGTTCAGGCCTGAAATGAATCGAGGTCATGGCTGCAGTGACTGTGTAATTAAATCGGCTGATTGGTTGTGAATGGCACCAGTGTTGACCATATTGTTAACATTTACATTCATTGTGGTACTGTCTGGGATAAATGCCTGTTACACGTACGCTGGAGCAATATTTTGAGCACGCGTTGCTACATTCTGCAAAGCGACAGTGTTGCCAGCATGGGCATTGCTTTCATTAATTTCTAAAGTTTGAAAATTTCTGCTCAGTGCATTCAAATCAGTGGTCATGACAGCTGGGTGTTGCATTACAGTGCTTACAGTGGGATCAGTGGCACCAGTTTGGTTAGGTGGGGCAATGGTATTAAGCATAGGTCCCTCTGTCAAAGTCTTACCCAGTGAGGTCTAGTTTTGCACTAGGTGTGGGGATGTCTGCCGTGGCTGGGGATACGAAAATACTAGGATTCGAACTGCGAAACTTGGGGTTTATTCAGGATGCATCTCAACGCTTACAGTTCTCGTTCCTTATCTCTCTGACTTCCCCCTGTCCGCGCATGCGCGCCGCCTGGTGGGAGTTTGGAGGGAAGGGGCCGTGTGTGGTGATGTCACCCTCACACGCTCCCCTTCTTACAAAATTTATGTGCCGCACAGTGATCATAGAATGTTACCTGGTTAAATTTTCATTTTTTACACTTAAAACCACAGTAATTCAATAACATACAGGCTTCATGACAGTTCGACACTTCCAATTTTCGATCCATACAAAATTATTAGGTGCGACTTATGTTCATTAGCGTTGTGCACACGAGTAATTTTATTTTATTTTCCCCGGTTAAACCAATTTGACCGTTAAGTATGCTAAAGAAAACATGAGATGCATTGATGTTCTCTCTCAAGTTGTGACATTTGACCCACTCCAACTCAATACCCCTGGTTGTGTTACGTTATGCAGATTTCATGTGTTAGTACATGTAATGAATAGATTCCCTTTACCCAGTTAGCCTACCCATGATCTATTTTCAGAAGATGGTAGTGAAAAGAAAAGCCCACTTAAAATAATATTTAAAAAAAATTCTAAATCCTCTGTGCACACAGTAGGTCTTCGTTCTCGTCAAATTACATTGGATAGAGGGAGTTGTGATAATAATGCTTCCCAATCAATACACTTGCATGAAAAGGTTTTACACTTGGGCTTCCAGTGCCCGTGTACATACGTCTGTTTACCAGACTACTCGTTACGCATTTTTTTCGAGCACGATGAGAGTTCTCCCGCCTCCCCCACGGTTTCACAATAATCCACATCAAAAGAAAAAAATTTCCCTAATTGAAACGCTAATGATTTGTGCGACGATACCAATTGACTATAGCAATGAAGGGGTGAGTGACAATATAAAATTTTTTTTCAAAGTTCTCCTTTCTCCTTTTTTCGTTTAATCGAGAGGTGAATTCGGATATGTGACCGGTTCCTGGCAACAATTTTCTCTGGTTCGTGTGTGTGGACAGTCACCAGACCCATTCCCTCGTTCATCTCTCGGACAAGATCTGACTTGGGACAATTTGCGTCGTAACAGCTATTCCATTCGTTTCCCATCTTCATAGTTTCTTACCATACCTGGGTGCCCTCATGGCCAGAAAGGGACACCCTACCCATCCCTCTGACAAGTATGGACTCCCTCGCACCCGTGCCTCGGTTGGAGCAAAAATTCTTAATACCTTACAACCTGCGCCACCGCGAGAAACAATCAATTCTTAATACCATACAATTGCTGTTTCCTCTACCTTCGGATCCCTCAAACACATTCCCGACCGCAACCTGGGAGAGAGACACGCTGCCCCAGGCTCCTTTGCTCCGTCCATCCAATTTTTAGTACCTTTCCACCGGACGGACCACAGAGAGCCCCCAAAAATCTTATTACCTTTTCAACTCGCAATGTGCTGGACTCCCCCAGTTTACAATTCATAGCATTCCTTCTCGCTAATGTCCCTCGTCACTCTATTCACGGTCGAAATTGGTCCCAGTCCCCCAAAAGATAATCATTGGCATGTTATTAATGTCCCGAATCATTTCATCAAGTATAACAGTTACAGGTCCTGGAGCTACGTGCGCCCGCACCCTTTGAGTTCCTAAATTCTTTCTAATTTCAATTTTAAGATTCTTTTGCTCGTTAATCGCAAGTCGTCACTTGTGTACGAGATGGTTTTACAAGGGGCGAGTATGCATGCCACTCCAGTTACTGTGCGTGGTAATCACATACGGAATCTATCCTCACCATTTACGAAAACTTCTGCCCGTTACCAAAGTATGCCAAAGCATGCTGCCCAAGTTACCAGAGCATGTTACCAAAGTTTTTTTTTTTTTCAATCGCTGTGCTAGCCTAAGTCACTCTTTCCCTAGGACATGTAACAACATGGTGCTTGTTTGGTTTTTACCCCCAAAAGTAAATTTAATTTACACTTTATAGATCGTGAGCGGTGGTTATTTTCAATTGCTTAGAAAAAAGTTTGCGTTAGTTATTGTGCACATGATTATGACTGCGGTGTGCTGTCTGTTTTGACATTCACGCTAGCCCTTGTAACCTCCCAAGACGGTCATGCCAGTCCTTGTTACTTCTCAAGAACTGCCGTCGGTTTAGTTAAATGTTCTGATTCACTGCCGCTTCGTTGCTGGGTTCACTCGTGTCTCCCTTGCGCACAAATGGAGACCACAGGAGTATTTCTTGAGTGTCGTGGTACCTATAGTTGGCTGCCACAGGTGCCTCGTTTTCCATCCACAGTCACCGCCGATGGTGTCGAGAAAAGTCCCATTTTAAATATCGACCAAAAGAGCTGGCTTCTATACTCTCTATCGTTTTCCTTGGCGTGAGGGTCGTTGATCACTGTGTTGATTTGATTTCCCAGGTGTGCCTCTCCGCTTCTAACCGTCATGTTGATTGTTGGGACATGCCATTCGGCGCCGATTCGGTTATGCTCACCCTTGGTCATGATGCCCAGGCCTCTACTGACCGACCATGCAGTGTAACCAACCGCTCAGGCAGCTCCATGGTACGATGAATTTCTCTCCCGATGGTAGCAATGAGTGTGGGGGGTGAGGTAGCAAGTCTGGTGACGCAAGCTTTTTTCCATGCCGGTGATATTCTCTGTGGTTGCCCTGTTCTTCCTCCGAATATTGACGTTCGTTCTTAGCGCAGTACTGTTCCCAAGGTCTACGAGACTCCTTAATGTCTGGCGTGGTTGAGTTGTCTCGAGCGTGCCGCGACCAACTTGCCGTTTCCATAATTGCGTCCTTGTATTTATTGATTCTATGGCTCGACCTTGTACCTGCTGTCGCTTTATAGTGACTCTGACTGCTGGTGCAAAGTTCGTGGCGAAGTGAGATTATTTGGTAGGGATGCATCATCGCCGTTCACATGTGTTTATTTTCATTTGCATAAGTTCATCGGGTTTGCGCTGCCGGAGTGTTCTGTCGTTCGTCACTTTGACCTTGGTCATGCTGATGTAGGCAGGGTGCACGCTCGTGCTTGGCTGCGGTTGTCCTGCTCACAGCGCCTGGGCAGTGCTGGCGAGTCACGTGCCTCTCCTTATCGGTCGCAACGTTGCAAACAGATATTTCAATCGCTGTATGATGGGTGTAATTGGGCGACGGACACTTACGTGCTTTCGGGGACAGTCAAATGCTGGTTGCAGCTCGTTGATTTATTTCCCATGATCCTCATTCGAGTACAATTGTACGGCCACTCTGCTCGAGCAGTATGTTAGTCATTTGCGGTGCACCCTTTCGTTACTCGCTCCAGTTGTTCACCGTGGTTGCTTTTCTCCTGCGTTGGTTGTAGTGGAGCCAGGCGTGATAGGTCGCACAGGAGCCTCGTGGTCGGTGGTGAATACCTTTGTAGCATGTAAAAGAGCGCCACCGAAAAACGCCTGTTTTTCAAAAATTTGAAATTTTTTTTCTTGAGGCACCCAAATGCCTCGCCGAGGCAAATCTCGCCGTTTTTGCAATAATGGTCCGATTCTCACAAACTCTTCGACATTTAATAGCCTGTCCAAATACAAGACTCTTGGGGAAGCCCAAATCCGGACTTTCCACCAGGAAGAACCATTAAACTACGTTTGAAGATCTCCTCAAACCAACCGAAGCACTCTGTCATCATGGCCGCCATTATGAAACTCTGTACTTTTGTATTTGTATTTTATCCTTTTCCTTTTAGGGCAAAAAGCCCAAACACACTAGCTTAGTGCATTTTAGGAGGAGCTTCCTCTGCGAAGGTACTGAACCTCGATAAGTTTACAGACAACAAGTTGAAGTGTGATATTTTTTAATTGTTTGTCAGCCGCAATCCATATGAAAAATTTCCACAACGATCAATTTTAACTTCCAAATTAAACGTTAAAACGTTCCCAGTTACTTAATGCGTTATAGCATCCTACTAAGCTAGTTTATTTAACCGCATTTATCCTTTTATAATAATCTTTTACCCCCAGAAACGCTATCATGTGTCCAAACGTACTACGACCTGGCATTCTACCGGACACGAATTTTCAGTGTATATATGTTTGTTTCAGTTCTCCTCTAAACCTGACTGACACCTTTCAAACACTACAGATAGCTTGATCTACTATTAAAAACCAAAAGATGTTTATAAAAGATCTGTTCAAACCCAATCCGAAAGTCAAACTGTGCAAAAACTAAGAATCCTCAATTCCCCCCCCCCCCCCAGCCAAAACTAGTTGTGGTGTATAACACTGCAGTTTTCAGTTAAAGCTTATAAAATTTAATAGTAATGCTTTATGCATTACCCAAGCCAAAGTATTAAGCTTTAACAAGAGCATATTCACGTTGCAAACATGTAAATAATCATTCCGTAGTCAATAATACAAAGTAAAGGCCTATTTCCCAAAGTTCAATTGAGTAAAACTCAAAACAGGCCTGTCTTTTCCGTTTACATGTCCCTACTCCTTCAAACGGCTCTGCACCCAGTCCCTTTGTTCAACCGACTTCTCCTCTCACTTTCCATTGTTCTCGAGGCCCTCGGCCAATCAGACGCCCGCAGCTATCCTCGGCGTTCGCGCCTACTTCCGGTATTGTTGTAGGGAAATAATTAATGGCTTAATTAATATTCATAACAGAAACAA
>JAHWFP010203619.1:0-35523 GCA_023313725.1 Lithobius niger
CAGGCTGGGGCTGATGGCATTCTACCACCCTGTAGTTACGCCGCTGCTTTGGCCGCAAGACTGAAAACCATGTGCACGATTTTTTTAATGACTTGAAGGCAACTAAACCGCCCAAATTGAGAATCCTCACGGGATTTATCTGAAATAACGAAAACAGTGATGTTTGATACGCAAGTTGTCAACTGTTGGAAATTCTGATATCTTTGTTTTCAGAACAAACAGTTAACTGCCTGTTGAAATTACGAAAAGAGAAAAAAAAAACATTCTTGCCCCTTTTGATAAAATTTTGACAATGAAAAATTAAAAAAAGTCTCCCGTACACATGTTGCTTTTTAATGAAAAATTTTAATGACTTTATTCGTATGCCCTGTAGTTGAACAATATTTGTTTAAAACGTGGCCGTCATATTCGTAACATCATTTTAAATATCTTGGTCTTACGTTTCAATTTCATGCAAGTTGATTTTTATTTATGCCTATTTGTTTTCGAAAAGAAAACTTGTGTTAAAAAAATACCATCATGACATACGGGCCATGTACTGCCAAATTCAGAATCGTTTAGGTTATTTTCCACCAATCGGTAAAATATAAAGTGCACGAGAAATTGGAATAAATATAAAATTTAATGTTCGTTTCATACACAAAAAACTGATGTAGCCGAAGGTAGCAGTTTAGGTAAACTAAAGGCGCTTCGGTTTTCAACTCGCGGCAACAATAAAGTAGCAAATAATTCCGACCTTTTGTTGAAAAACAAACAATAATATAGTAAATAATCCCAACCTTTTGTTGAACAACAAACATAGTAAGTAGCGTGAGTGACTATACCGTTTATTGTACAACAAAAATACATGTATTCCAATTATTGAAGCAGCATTTACGTCTTTTGTCTGTAATAATTTACACAACGTTGATCAGACAATACCGGAAAACGTTAACAAACCTTAGTACTTTTCACCACACAAAAATAAAATAAAAGAAAATGAAAGTGCATTTTCCCTGTACGCAATGAGCAACAATTTCAGTAAACAAAAAATAATAATAATAAAACAAACAAATTCTAGCCTAATTTCTCCGTGGTTTAATGGGCATGAAAATTAGAGTGCAATACGATTGTAGTCTTGCCATAGACAAGAAATTAAAATTGCTCTTGTTACTACTCGCATTATCTAGACTCACGCTAGTATGTCGCTGCCAAGTAGATCATTTATTGTTGTTGCAGCTTAATTGTTAGAGCGTAATTGTTAGAGTGTAAGTATTATCAGATGGCGGCTCACTAGCAGACTGTGCCTGTTAACTGTAACGTGTTTATGCAATGATTTCAGCATACTGGTGTAAATTCCCCATGCGGTAGAAATCTTTGGAAGTTGTTGGAATCAGCTGTTTTGGGTCCAGTAACGAAGAATACCACAACATTAAAGTTGGGAAGGTGTTCTTTGTGGAAAAAACGTGCCCTCAATAATGTTGATTTGTGTTACTGGCTAGCTAGATACGACTGGCTAAGGTCAGGTCTCACATGTTAATTCTTATAGGGTATAAAAACACGTCTAGAGCTTGTTAGGAAAGATTTGTGTATCTAAATTTTGGCACACAGGTAAAGAGTAGTACGGGGGAGTGCCTTTTTGTAAAAGGGGAGTTGCATCTAGAAGCACATGGCTTTGAAGTGGTGCGTAAATGCAAAATTATTGTTGTAACCATTGTTTGTATTGTTATCTAAATTTGATACACAATGCAGATCGTGAGCACAGGGTCCATTCAAGTAGGAAAATGTAAATTTTTTCAAATTAGTATGTCTTAGTAATGTGTGGAGTTTGATGGTTACGGTAGACATATGCTATAGTGTGATGGTAGACGATCGGCCTCGTAGATGAGCTTAATTGTGATTGAGTGGGCAATTCCAGCTTCATTGCGTGATTAAAAATAACCTCGGTATGAGAAACTGAAGGGTAATGCGCTGATTGAGTGAGCAAAGCGAACGAAAATTAGCGTTTGTTAGCCAGTGCGCTCAAAAATGGGATTGAACAAACTTAAGCATGTGAAACATGCGCATACAATAAACCAAACCGTATCAGTTTGGCTGATGTAACGGCTAATTGGGCAATGGCAAATGTGAAAATTATGAATGAGAAAATGTATACACATAAAGTAACTCCAGACAAAAAAGGTACAGGTAACGATTAGACCGTGGGATTCTTTATATTCACAGGCCTATGAAAGTTGTGATATTCACCCAAAACCAAAACTGGTATAAGAGAAGCTGCCAAGTTTCCAAAAACGGTCGGCCTTTGAAAGTAGTGATATTATTTAACCAGGGAAAGGCCGCCAAGGTTAATCCTATTAGCCAAGGTAATCGCACCGAATAATACTTTGGAAGTTAAATGAAAACTTGAGATTGCTACTGCTAGCATTTAACTTTGGAACTATTAGGATGTGCGATTAACTTGGCTAATAGGATTAATCTTGGCGGCCTTTCCCACGTTAAATGATATCACTACTTTCTAAGGACGAAGTTTTTGGAAACTTGGTGGCTTCTCTTATACCAGTTTTGGCTTTGGGTGGATTCTGTTGTAGGTAGGAAGCAAGTATTTTTCATATATCTCTTTGCATGTTGATGGCCTTTAGGTCACAACTCGGAATGGTTGAACCAGTTCTAAGTCATGATGGAGGTGAAGCCATGGTACACCCTGGTAGTGCATTGATTCGAGCGCCCGGCCTAGCTAATATGCTGCAAGTCTTGGGTTCGCGTCCACAGTCGGACCATTTTGTTTCCCTTTCTTTTCCAGACATAGAAAGCTTACGAGACCCATTTTGATGCTGACTGTGCGCTTCGTAAACTATCTGGCAAAACTTTGATTTTATTTTCAAAAATAAGACAGAAACAATTGTGAAAGGGCACATTGATGAGCCCTTCCTGTCTTTTTCAGTTTCCTACCATCTACTATATTATCTGTAATATCACCCACATGTTCCATCTCTCGTTCTGGGTTGCGACCCCATGCTGCCAAATATGGAACGACTGGTCCTAACTATTTTTGGGGATAACACACGTTGAAAATACGCTGTATTGGTTTTATAGAAAGATGCAGGGCCATACCTAGCTGCCCGTGGGGAGGGGGGGGGGGTCGGGGGAACCAACCTCAACTGTCTTTTACAAAATAATTACTTTTTATCGTTTTCGTTTAAGCGTGTTTGGATTGGACTTTTTTTTCGTCGTGATGGGGGAGGAGGGCGTAAAACTGGCAGGCGGCGTAAATTGCCGGTTTGCCCTCCCAGAAAAAATTTCCAGCTACGGCCCTGGGAAGCAGTCTCGGTGACCTCTGTAAGTAGGTTCAGACCTCTATAATTGATGCGGCAGTATTAATTATAAATTATCAAGCTGCATTCTTTCGGATTGGTGTCAGTGGCTATTAAGACTTCGGTTGTCTCCTTGAATGAAACAAGACTTCAGTTGTCACAGCGCCGAAAATGTTGTAGCGAGAGAAATGTTATTAGCCTAAAGCCCGGGCCCTGGGCACGATTTAGAGGTCCTGTGTGAACGGGGTTTGGAAAGACGGATGTCGGGTTTTCTCTTTTTGTGTCGCCTGGTTTTGAAAGTCCTGTCCCAGAACCCAAACGCGGTGTTCGGGGTCAGTGTGGACTCAGCTTAAGATTAGAAAAACTATTGTTCTGCAGTTGACACCTGCAAGGGAACAAGTAAGGAAAATAGAGCAAGCCTTGCACACATCTGCATTGCAGTTTTCACATGCTGAGAAATACAGGAAAAGATTAGGCAACCCGTGGATAAAAGCAATAACTGAGATGTAAACCAACAATAAGGCTGTAAAATTAATAATGATAAAATTAATAATTTATCTCGAAGGTATACTGCAGTTTACTTTATCTTCATTTACTTTCGTGTCTACTGCAGTCCCCGAATGCTACGACAGGTATTGCTTTATTATTTATCTCGATCATTTTTCTCACTCCTCCTTTTTAGCTCTCTCGTTTTTGCTTATTTTTTTTAATTTGTGTGTAGACCCCCTCTGTCCTTCAGTGTGGGCCTCCCTGCAGCTGCACCCTTCGCACCCCACACGTTACGCCACTGCTTCAGTGGTCTCCTTGCAGACTTCAGTTATATCCTTGAATGAAAGACGTCAGCATCTTTTTGTCTAGTCATCTGTCTAATGTCACAGAATTGGCATGTAGACAATTTAAACCGACTACAAAAACAATGTGCCACTTAAAATTATGAAATGCATGACACTAACTGGGTTCCTACAATTCCCAATGCTAGCCATGACCAAACAAGGTAGCCTAGAGTTGTGAGCTGGACTCGGCTATATGCACCTCCTCGCCACAAAGGGGCAAGTATTTAAGTCATTATAAGGGCAAGTCATTATTGTTTTATAGAGGTTATTCTGTACTTAAAATTTTTTCCTTTATATGGAGAAATTCCTTTACGGGGGTTCGTTATATATAGTGACTATAGTGACTAAATTCAATGCAGATTTATAGAAAAAAACCTTTGTACTGTACATATCTTTATTTTACAAAACGAATATTTACAAAATGGTACACTGCAAAATGTCTTTGTCTTACGTATGTATGCTTACTTACCAAGAACTAAGACCAGCATTACACTATAATCTCCTTTCTACACTTCAAAGGGCTGCATATATTTTGTAGTTTGGCACTCTAAAAAAATTGCCCGTCCTTTTAAGTTAAAAAAAATCTTTCAGTGTTCACTGTGCTTGACACAAAGTCATTACTGGTGAGCTAAACTAGCTAGCTATGTTACAATAGGCAGTATTTTCTTAAAACTGTTACAAGAATTATTCACCATTTACTTGGAAGCTAGTAGCAGTAACCAACTTCCATTGCCAGTACTAGTTAATCAACAGGTGCATAACCTACATGGAAATTCAAATGTTATCAAGTGTGAAACCTTTAATGGATTAGCTATCAGCATCAATAGATAACTGGCACAGTAAAATGCATTAAAACCAAGTAACATTTCTGAGTCAGAATACGGCCAATGACTTAAATAGCCCTTACAGCAGGTTTGTGAATGACCAACAACAGATGAAAAGACTAACCTGACAACTAAAACCATTTTGTGAGGGGCTACCATTCCCCATTAGACAACCACTAAAACAATAACTTGCCCGTCAGCTCAGCAACCAATGGCTGAAGACAAACTAAGCAATTTTCCACGTTAAAGCTCCTGAAGCTTGTCAAAACATCTAAATCACACAAGATTTTTTTAAATTAACCACTGCTGGATGCAAATTCGTCTCAAGTCATCCTTTGTCTAGCCAATCCTGACATAGCAGCTAAAACTTAAAAGCAATTGTAACTGAAAAAGGAAATGCAAACTTTCAAAAACACTTTCTCTCAGGATTGTTAACGAACATACTTTTTACGCAGCTCAGCTGATAGGCATTACCTATGCCGAATGAGCAAAATATAACCTTAACTAGAGGCTCAAACTTTTAGTTAACCCTCCTGGACTGTAACAGTACCTCTTCCACCACATGATTTTATTAATCTTCACCTAACTACTGAGCAAAGACGTGGTTTACAGTGAACGAGGAAGGGCGTAGAGGCATTACCTGATGAATACATAATAGCAGATTATCCTTTGCATAGAAATTGGCAACGTACAAGAAGTTTCTGATGAGGACCTATGTATCCACCCCAGTATGCTAACCCAGGTCACAAATATACGACAAACCATTAGTTTCCCTGCACAGCCATTTACAAAATGATATTTCAACATTATCTGGGTGTTACCGGTATGTAGTTATTTTTTAAAACAATTCTGCAGTCCTGTATACAAATGAATGCATCGACTCCAGTGTTGAAAAAATAGAAATTATTTCTTCTGCAACAACCATAAGACCCTAACGTTTCATACAGCATTCAAAGTGCTGTGCCTTTTAATTACTAGCCCTTCAGTTTACAATGACTCATGCACACGAAGAACATGAAAGCCCCGAGTAACTACGATAAATTAAAAGTTGTGTGAAAAATTACCAATTACAATCCAAAGGGTGCCCAAACAAACAAGTTCATGACTACAGTAGGGTGTTGTATATGTAAACCCCACCGACCTCTTTTTCTCGAAGCGTTAGAAGACAGCCTACCAAAGTATTAGTGATACAGTCAACTCAGTCCATATACACAGTGGTCCACAAAAAACTGACGACCCAACATTCTCTACGGCCAACTTTTCTAGTTAGCACCCCTCAGAACCAGGAGAGGACAGCTTCATTTCATTAGATTTGATTTCTGCCCTCCCTGGATCTGAGGGGTGCTAACTAGAAAAGTTGGACATAGAAAATGTTGGGTCGTCAGTTTTTTGTGGGCCATCCTGTATACACACAACTTTCACATAAGACACTATAATGTACCTAGCTTTGACAAAAAATGTCAATTTCATTGGTCAATATAAATAGATTAGTGCCGCAATGGCACCACAGCCTCAAAACAAGAGCATCTAGTACGTAGCTAGACTTACATGTGCTTAGCAATTTGTATGTACAATCTAATGCTAAGATTACACAATTAAACAACCTGTACAATATCCACAGGTCTAATTTCTTACCAGTTACAGAAAATGAGCATGTACTCGTACAAAAATAGAGATCAACTGGGCTAAACTACACTTGAACTAAATACAAAAATAACATTGCAAATATATCCGTTAACATACACACAACATACACTCATGGAGATGGATCTACACAATTCCAGCAATTCAACAAACCGATTGTATCACTTAAAAACTCTCGTAAATAATTTTTAAAAAATGAAAAAGTCACTCGCACTCCATATAGTTTAGATTTTACTGAGGCGGCAATGGCGGAATGACTCGAGGATCAGTTACATTGGCCGTCTCTAGATTTTTTAGCAACTGAGTTAACCAATGCTTTGTGGATTTATCGTCTTTTAGACAATTGGCAAAAGTATTATCCTTTAACTGGTCTGGTAAGCACTGGCGTAATGCTTCTCTGGCTCTGAAACAACAAATTATTAAGGCAATGAAAGGTTTTGGATTTTTCTATGACATTTTGTAAGGAAAATTAGTCCAAGTAATTCAATGTTGAAAACTAAAAGTTGATTAATTGCCACGATAATTTTAACCCAATGGCACACCACGACGACTTATGGCATTCGAATACAAAGTTGTTGATTTGGCAGCTGACGCTGAAACCAGCTGTCAATGGCCAAATTACGCAGCAGTTCTATACTACAAAAGACTATTTTTGAAAAAGAAAGCTAATGGCAAGCCGAAAGTGCCATTAAATACATGGCGGTCCACAAAAAACTGACGACCCAACATTTGCTAGTTAGCATCCTTCAGAACCAGAAGACAAATCAAATCTAATGAAACGGGGAAGATTTCTCAAAATAAACCGTTAGGCTACCTTGAATTACTTTGAAACGCTGTTGATTCACTTCGATCTTGGAAATTACTCATTACGCTCACTTTCAAAGACAGGATACTGTTAGTATCTTGCAAATTTTCGATTGTATTTCAATGTGGACGTTCTTTTCTTTTGAAGCAAGCAGACGAAAATGTAACCTGAAGACTCAATTTTCTTGACCCTGCCTGATGAAGTTTGTTGAAATACAATCGAAAATTTGCAAGATACTGACAGTATCCTGTTTTCGAAAGTGAGCGTAATGAGTAATTTCCAAGATCGAAGGGAAGATTTCTGTCGTCTCCTGGTTCTCAGGGATGCTAACTAGAAAGGTTGGACTTGAAAAAAATGTTGGGTCGTCAGTTTTTTGTGGACCACGCTGTATAGTTTCCTGGACAATCTTACAAAACAAGAACACTTGGGTTAATCTATTCAACGTGACCATAAACAATCAAAAATTACCCTTTTGTGGGCAAAATCATGTAAATATTTTGATGGAAAGTGACAAGAAGTTGATTACGAACAGAAACATTCCAGTGAACAATATGAAACCGATTTTGATAACAGTGCAGGAAATAGACGAATCGGGCACTGAAAGTGACGAACGCAATGAAAGTGACAGTGCTGTGCCTATCCCTGCAGCTAAAAGGTGCAAGATAGTTTAATGGAAATGGGAGTCTGATGCCACCAAAACAAATTCCTTTTACAGGTCAACCTGGTGTGAAGCCAAAAATAGCCACAAAGGTCGGGGATATCCTAATGCAGTTAAATGTCTAGTGTGCAGTTGTTGGGCCAGCAGTGTAGTCTGGTGTGTTACACATACTAAAAAAAGCAGTAAAACCTGACAAAATTGGTTTGACACTACACCTGATGAAATGGAAGTACTTTAGGGGGGGGGGGGGATTGAGGCTTAATGGCGCGTACTTTGGCAAGTGTGGGAAAAAATATGATGCAGTCATATTGGAGCAACAGTCCATTTCCCACACAAGTTTTTTTTTTTTTGAAATTGTGCCATACACACATTTTATTAGTTTCAGAACAACGCTAATGTCGGAGCTAATCACAGGCAGTCAAAAATAAGGCCAGTTGTTGATTTAGTAGGTAAATTTGATAACGTGTACATGCCAAAATGAAAGCTGTTGAGACTTAATGAAGCGAGGTAGACTTCTGTGCAGTTAAATTCCAGGAAGTGGACAAGGTTTGGTGTAAAATTCTACGAACTCTGGCCACTGTAAATAAAAAATATTCAGAGGCCCAGCAGGTGAAGCCATTGTTCTTTAACAAATGATGCACACTGGTAAAGTAAAATTGGTACTCATCCCCCAAGTACTACCTGAAGTTCAAAATATTGAGTTCTTCTACTTGGGTTTTTCATAGTACTTACTTTCAACTGAAACGCGAACTTTTGGTTGGCGTTCCAGTTAAAAGTACGTACCTGAAGTCCAGGGAAGCAGTAACCAACCAGCAGGCCCATCAGAAAACAAATTCCTACAGAACTGAAAAATGCTAAACTATAAAAGGTGGAAACAAAATCAATGCAGCCATTACATCAGCTGTACAGGGTAACTGCAGGACTGGTTTTCTCCACATCTGTCAGTCAGTCACTGAAAATTCAAGTGACCACTGTAGGGTAGGTTGTTTCATTTGTAGTTTTAGGGCGTTACTTTTATTACGTCGATTTAAGCAGATACTAAAGTGAAGTATTTTGCAGATAGTAAGAAACCAGTTTCCGTTCACAAACTGGAAAAAACATTTAGCATCCTTGCTAACAAAGTCACAGTACAAAATGCCACTGAATTGATAAGACTCGAGCAGATGCTACTAGGCACCTACAATAGCACATTCCTTGGTATTAAACAGATGACTTGACACCGTACATGGAAAACCTTCTGTAACCTGGTAACGTGGGTTACCGGGACATTCAAGGGACAAAGTTGGACATTAAAATGATACTACTGTATGAAGTTGGGAAGCTTTGGGCAGGCTACCGGGACGCCTCAGGTTGGTTACCGGGACGCCATGGAACATTTTCCATGCACGCTTGACAATTCCAAAAGTCCTTGTTGCATGGTCAGTAAACACAGCATCCAAAACACAGAAAAGCCACCCAGAACACCATAAAGTGTCACTTGTGAATTGTTCCAATTACATTTCCCTAAATATAGGTGCCCCCTCACCAAAAACAAAAAAACAGGCTATTCCATCTCTGATGAAGAGCCCACAAAGCAAATACTCTAAAAATTTGATGCACACGGCACACTGGTTTAGAGCTTCGGGTCGAATACAAAGATCTTTGCGACACAGCACCAGCAGAAACAACGACAAGCAGCATACAGGTCAAATTCCATTACAATGCAGTTCGTGGGGGTGCCAAAAAATTATCGCCCCCCCCCCCCCCCAACAAATATTTTTTTTTTTTAATTTTTTAAAATTATAGGATTACTAGAGTTAGTAATCTATTATTGAACGGAAATACAATATTACTGTTGTTTATTCTTAAAAAGAACATTTTGCCGGCCCTCAGCCCGCCGGCTAAAAATAGTTTCTTTTTTTGCCTAAAACATACCTGATAATTTTGCATTACATTGTCTTCAATGAATGTCTCCCTGGAGGTTTTTTGGTTGCGTGTAGCCGCCTGCTTGCATGTACCTACTGCGCCAGCGCGACGCAGTCCTCAATAAAGCGGGAGCACGGCTGCTTCCGTCATTCATTTTCCTCTCAATCTGTCATGCGGTGACACGAGAGGGGAGGCAGGGCGGGCCTTTGGTTAAGTAGGCAAAAAAAACATTATCAGCCGGCCAGTTGGCCGGTCAGACGTGGTGGTGGGCACCGATCTGACGGGGCAACCCGGGATGCAAGCAGGCGTTCCCCCACAAATTTTTATTATGGTAAAAATTCGTACTTTATTCAGAACAAGGTGATGAAATAGGAAGTTGGGTGTCTTCGTGGAGATTGGTGGCCCTGGGTTCTTGCTTCCTTCTATACATGGCTTGTTTCTTTCTATGGAGGGCTTGCTTCTTTCTTTGGATGAAAGCCGTGTAGTCCCTTCTCTTCACTTGACATGTTCCTCAGGTAGTGCGAGGTGAATGTCGTTGAGTGATGCTAGGAAGCTGCCTGTAGGATTTCTTCTGTTGGAATGGCATTATGGTGAGCCCATGATGTTGAAATCGCTGTGACGTGTGCTGTCTGTTTCCCTTTTAGGTTGGCTTTGTCGTTAAAGACATCGATTGTTGAAGACATCGAGCTAAGGTTTCTCCTGTGTGTGAGTCTCCAGGTAGGAAAAGTTAAGTTTCCGTTTATTCGAATGTTCTCGTGTGGGTTCGGGAGAGCTCGGACGGGGCGGTTTGGAAGCGTTCAGGCTTGGAATCCCGAATTTGGGTGAAGTGTTACTGATGAGAAGTTTGGTCAGAAGGTGCTCCGAGGTGGAGAAGGCTTTGGCTTCCTTTGGCTTTCTGCAGTACCTGTAGAAGGAGTTCGAATCGTGGGAACGGATGAGACGAGCAGTAGTGTGGACGGTCGTTTTGATTTTTGTTCGTGACATGAGGCTAGCCATGGACAGGAAAAGGCGTGAGGGGGTGGAAACTGCTTCCGTCTTGACTCTTCACTCAAACGTGGGTGTTTGTCACGAATGAGACGAGTATCAGTGTGGACAGCAATTTTTTTGTTTTGGTTTTTACTCGCGACGTGGGTTCAATTACGATCGAGACGACCAGCGAGAAAGGCAAACGTCTTTGACTTCGTCTACACTCAAAACGTGGGTTTTGGCCACAGATGGGACGTGCATCTGTGGATGACAACTATTGTCTTTCTTTCAGTCGAGATGTGGGGTAAGCCACTGTCGAAACTAGCAGCAGGGCATGTGTCTTCCAATTCCAGTCTTCATTCCAAAAGTGGGTGTTAGCCACGAATGAGACGAGTATTAGTGTAGTCTGCAACTGTCGTTTCGATTTCTACTTGAGACGCGGGGTTAGCCACGATTGAGACGAGCAGCAAAGGATGTAAACGGCTTCCAACTTCGCTCTTCACTCAAAGGTGGGTTTTAGTCACGAATGAGGCGAGCATTAGTGTAGACAGCAACTGTTGTCTTGATCTTCACTCGAGACGTGGGGTTAGCCACGTTCGAGACGAACAGCAAGGGAAGTAAACGGCTTCCGGCTTCAATCTTCACTCAAAACGTGGGTGAATGAGGCGAGCAACTGATGTCTTGATATTCACTCGAGACGAGGTGTTAGCCACGGTCGAGACGAGCAGCCAGGGATGAAAATGGCTTCCGATTTCACTTTACTCCACACGTGAGATTTAATATCAATTAGCTGTAGCCCACAAAGATCTCTAGACAGACTGTTTCGCCCTTGTTTGGCCTCGTCAGTAGAGAATACTTTGTGGAGGAGAGCTCGGCTAAGCTTGCTAGGGCAAATGACAAGGGCGAAACGAATACGGTTCCAGCAAGCGAAAGATCAGATTAAATGATCAATTGGTAAAAAGAGTCCTAGGCCTGGGTGTCAACCATTCAGTTGAACGGAGCCCAAACAAGCAGACGTTTCTGCTCTTTCGCTTGCTGAAACCGTATTCGTTTCGCCCCTGACACGTGAGATCTAGCCACGAACGGGACGAGCATTAATGTGGACCGTAACTGTTGTCTTGAGTTTCACTTGAGACGTGGTGTCAGCCACAGTCATATCAAGCAGCGGGCATGTTGATGGTTTCCGTTTTATTCTTTATTCTTAGCCTGCATTCTTTATTCACTGGTCACGAACGGGTGAGGCGACAGCAAGGCTCATTCTTCACTCCAAACTTGTGATCTAGACACAAATGGGATGAGTGTCAATGTGGACAACCGTTGTCTTGAGCTTCATTAAAGACGTGGGGACAGCCACTGTCGGGACGAATGGCAGGGCGTGTAAATGGCTTCAGACTTTGCGCTTTACGCCAAACTTGGGTTCTAGACGCGAATGAGATGAGCTTTAGTGCTCAGCAACTGTTTTTCTTGAGTTACACTCGAGACATGGGGCAGGCACGGACGAGACGAACGGCAAGGCATACTAATAGCTTCCGTCTCTCGAAAGTGTGTTGAAGTTGTGAATGAGACGAGACGAAAGGTAATCAGGAGGGTCCATGTTGTTTTGAGCGTAGTTGCCGTGGGTATTGGCCAGTTCCGAGGGATGGCTGATGTCTTTCTTGCGTGTGGTGGACAACTTAGTTATTAGGACGACCTGAAACGTAAGCAAACCTGGAGGGACGATGGTGCAAAACACAGTTGCCGAGGTTACCGGCCAGCTGGGAGAGGAGCCACAATGTTTCATAAGTGTGGTGGTCTTTCCCGTTATCGGAATGAATCGAGACGAAAGCTGACCAAAGTTGCTAAAGCTGTCGCGACATGATTATTGGTTAGAGGTGAGAGATGGATTCCAGGTGGTGGGACAGGAGTTTTCCCCATAGGGGGTCCTGATAAGCAGCGTCCTTTCATATCCTGTGTAAGACAGGCCAGAAGTGAAGGATGGGCTGTAGTGAGTGACAAAAACTGGTCTAAAGTCAGCAGAACAGGAGGTGCGTTTCCCATGGGGAACCCTGATTAATTGCGGTGTTACATTTCTCGT
The DNA here is from genome assembly GCA_023313725.1 of Lithobius niger. Lineage (NCBI taxonomy): Eukaryota > Metazoa > Arthropoda > Chilopoda > Lithobiomorpha > Lithobiidae > Lithobius > Lithobius niger. The sequence goes on from JAHWFP010203619.1 coordinate 13,000, forward strand.
CCAAGACAGAAGTGAAACCTGGTCTGAGGTCGAGTCACGAAAGGCAGCTTGGGTCGGCGGGTCAGGAGGAGCTTTACCCGTGGGGAACACTGATGAGGTGCGTCCTTTCATTTCTTGTTCATGACAAGGTGAGAAGTGAAAGCCGGGCTGAGGACGAGCCGGAAAATTTGCAGCGGACAGCTAGTTCTGCACGGTTGAAACTTGACGCTGTTTGTGTTTCGTTTCACGGAAGAGACATTGTCTGGCGGGGGTCTTAAAGCAAGACCGCAAGGACGGGAGGAGGCGGCGTCGTTTGCCGTCGTGAAGTGGTGAGTTATTTCCATCGATGGTGACATTGGCACCCTGGTCAGGGCCGGCCGCCAAGCGGTCGTTGTGGACCAAAGAACAAGGGGTATGTGACACGTCATGGAAGAAGACTATGGCTTGGTGGAGATCTTTTCTCAAAAGCCGAAGGGCGGGAGGAGACGGAGTCTGTCTGCTGTCTTGAAATAGTGACGTTTTCGTCGTAGGCGACATGGACGCCCCGGCCGCCCAGCGGTCGTCATGGACGAGAGGCGAGGGGGGGGGGATGGTGGCTGAAATGTCGAAGTGTTGATGAGGCTTGGCGAAGCTAGTTAGGCTTCGCGGAAGGGCGCCTTGGCTTGCCGTAGGTCTTCCTCTAAGGAAAGAGTCGTATATTGGCCATCTGAACCAGCGAGTCGTTTCAGTCATTAGCGACATAGGCATCCCGGCTTCGACCGGTCGCCCAGCGGGGGAGCACAACATTCGGAGCTGGGGCGAAGGCCAAGAAGCCATCATGGGCATCATGGGCTGAGTTGTCTTCGGTGGCTGCCATGGAGATGTCGCGGAAGGGAGATATGGCGAAAGGGAGAACGAATGTCGGCGTCGTTTAAAGCGAGCAAGTGGGGAAAAAGGGGTGGTTTTGTCATTCACGACATGAGTGCCCCGGTACACCGGTCGCCTAGCAGCCGACATGGACTGGTGAGGGAAACTGCATCGGGAGCCTGGCGATGACTGAAGGGGCGCCGTGGGCCGAGACGTCTTCGGCACAATCTTGTGTCGCAAAGGATGTCGGTTCCGGCAGCAGAACTTCGAACGACAAGGTACCTTAACGGATCTAGTTAGTGAGGAAAATAATGGAAAAAATTTCTGAGCCGGTGCCTAGCGGTCGCCCCAGGCGGGTCATCTTTGTCATTCGCGACATGGGTGTCCCGGTCGCATAATTTTTTTTCGTAAACAGTTCAGCATAGGCGGCCGAATCGCACCCTCTGATTGGTCGTTTTCTCGCTTGGAAACATGGCACCGTCGGATGCGTCTGGAGAGGCAGCATTTCAAGTTTGAACAAACTGTCGCTTTCACTTGCCTTCCCTTGCATAATACCTACATACGTGCCAGTTGAAAATACTAGTTAAGATTGCAACTCGTGGATCAAGCTTGTAATAAATGAAGGAATCTAGTTCTCTATTTTATGGCCACTCACCCATTCATCGCATGAAGCGATTGTGAGCGCCATCCAGTGGTAAATTTTCGAACCACGTTTAAGCCAAATGAATGTGTTACACGGTGAAGCATCACTTCGGTGGCTAATCTGTCACAGATACCACTTTTGGATTTTTTGTTTACTGCTGCTATTAGTATAGCAACCAATTTCTGTGCATTGAAAAGTTTTAAAAGGTCCCTAAAATGATATTCTAAACTAATACACTGAAAGTATTTGACAAATAACTTAACTAAGAATTTATTTGGATTTTTTTATATAAACAAACAAGTAAAGTACAGTTTAAGTAGCCAAATGAATTCAGTAACAAGGAATGAAACATTGCTGTAATCATGGGGTTATAAAAGGAAACAAGGGCAAAATTTGAAAAAAATCATGAACGTTATGCAAAAAAATAGCAGAACTTCACGCAATACCCATTTCGTAACAGGATTTGGTTAAGACCTAATTTTGAAATGCAAACACTGACAACAAAGCACAAAACTGCGAAAATTAAGATCATGCTCTTGTTGAACGTGCTATTTATATATTATTATAGGAACTCCCTAATAAAATTTACCCCCTTCGTCGAAAAATACAGTACAGCAGTTGACGGGAAACGAATAAAACAGCGCGTGATAACACTGAATCGAACGGCTTGGCCTCCACAGCGTGGCAATTTCATGTTGTTGTTTTTATTGTTGTTGGGGCTCTTTTCACTCACCTGGAGATAGAACTAATGATCCGATTTTTAATTTAATAGCTTAAAACGTTGATATGAACAAGGCCTATGGCCTTTTGAATGGTATGTTATACGGCTACGATATTCTTTTTGCTCTTGTTGGGAAAATCTTGCTTGCATTTAGAGATCGAACCAATGAACGGATTTTAAATTTTTATAGTTTAAAGTATAGGTATTAAGAACCACGGCCTTCTGTACGATTTTAACGCGACTACAATATTCTTGTTGTTCTTCTTGTTGGAGAAATACTGCTCTCACCTAGAGATTGAACCAACGAACCAATTTTCAACTTATTATAGGTTAAAACATAGATACGAACAAGACCTAGAGCCTTTTGAATAGTCTTGTTCTTATTCTTGTTGGAGTATTGTAGTTGCATTCAGCATTCAAAAGGCCCTAGGTCATGTTCATATCTATATTTTAACCTATAATAAGTTGAAAATCGGTTCGTTGGTTCAATCTCTAGGCGAGAGGAATATTTCCCCAACAAGAACAACAACAACAATATTGTAGTCGCATTAAAATCGTACAAAATGCCGTGGTTCTTCTTAATACCTATACTTTAAACTATAAAAATTTAAAATCCGATCATTGTTCGATCTCTAAATGCAAGCAAGATTTTCCCAACAAGAAGAGCAAAAAGAATATCGTAGCCGTATAACATACCATTTAAAAGGCCATAGGCCTTGTTCATAAACGTTTTAAGTAGGGATCGACCGGACTGCCTACATGCCGGTACCACCGGCCCCGGTTCCTTGAGCAGCCGGTACCAGTTCCAGATCCATTCACCGGTGTTGTTTATAACCACCTTTCAGTACTAGTAATCTAGGTCAAACAGTTTAAGCACCATGTTAAACATTTTCACTAAACACTTTTATTTTCATTGCACAGGAAAAGTAGGCTACATTGTTAGTTAACAAAGGATATTTTGATTCGATTCATGAAAGATAGCCTGTAAGTGGGGTTTTAAATAGGACCATAAAGTTTAAAGTTCTAAAACTTCGACACACGAGGTGGTTCACAAAAATGCATAACCTGAAATTTTTGTAAATTTTTTTAATAAACGTGCAAAAGGAACCATTTTTCTGAATAGAAAATCCATTTCTGATTCCGAAAAAGTGCGTCCTATTTTTCGTACATTTTTAAAAATGGTCGACATTCTTTCGGTTGCTTAGTACCGATGATGCACCGAGCAAAAGCTGAATATTTTTGTTTTCAAAGTTCTATTTTAAAACTTTCGAAAATAGATCCACTTTTTTCGGAATCAGAAATGGATTTTGGATTTCGGACAAATTTTCACGTTGTGCTGTTTTTTGTGGACAACTCTTTATTATGCTTACGGATCGTTTTTTTCTTTGATTTTGAGCTACATTACTGGAAAATAGCGGGAAAGAATAAAGTTCGACAAGCCATTGCCTAACTAGATTACACCAAGAGATCACGTCGGCAACGCACAAGCACGATGCACGTGTTTTGGTCGTATCACTGAGTAACCTTGTATGGGGTCAACACTAGCTCAATATTGTGCCTCCGTGTTGACGCAAAGGCTGGCGACGCAAACTTATGAACTGACTGGCGTCCCATACAATCGAAGTATCGCACATAAAAAAATAATAAATTTATTTAATCTCAATCAAATCAAACTAACGAATTAAGGAAGGAAAATATATTTAATTATTTATAATTTTATTTGGCATCAGTTGTGCTCCGGTTGATCGTGAAAACCGTTAAATGAATGGCGAATTAGCTGCAGATTGAAACCAATATGGCGACGCTGTTCATCAAACGTGCGACTATTTGATGCCCGGTCAACTTCATGTAGCTTGTTTCTGATTGGTTGGCCGGAATCACAGTCCACGGGGCGCGCTTCGCGCGCATTATTATATACATCGAGAATTAGTGTAATCAGAAATAGTATGACGCAAGCATTTGTGAAACAAAGATCAAATTAATACCACTTCTTTGTTTCACAAATACCTGCGTCTTACGTACAGGCCCAGAATCCGAAACTGAAACTAGGACTCCGTTTAAAACGCCAATCAGAACCGAGCGACACCATGTTGACCGGGCATCAAATAGCCGCACCTTTCATCAACCACGCCGCTACCGTAGCTCTGTCAATACGAAGCAGCAAACGAAATATTCCCGCTTGAAGGGGTAAATCAACACAAATTCATATTCAAATTAAAGTTTATTGCGAACTAAAATTTATTACGAAGATACTTTATTTAATTTTTTTTTTATCGCGCATCAATTGCAGCGATAATTGCCGGTCGTATGACCGGCAGCGGAAAGTTGGAGTCGGTCCGGTCGTGGCCGGTGTACCCAAAACCGGCCGGTCCAAAAGATCTGGACCTGGTCCGGTCGATCCCTAGTTTTAAGCTATTAAATTAAAAATCGGATCATTAGTTCTATCTCCAGGTGAGTGAAAAGAGCCCCAACAACAATAAAAACAACATGAAATTGCCACGCTGTGGAGGCCAAGCCGTTCGATTCAGTGTTATCACGCGCTGTTTTATTCGTTTCCCGTCAACTGCTGTACTGTATTTTTCGACGAAGGTGGTAAATTTTATTAGGGAGTTCCTATAATAATATATAAATAGCACGTTCAACAAGAGCATGATCTTAATTTTCGCAGTTTTGTGCTTTGTTGTCAGTGTTTGCATTTCAAAATTAGGTTTTAACCAAATCCTGTTACGAAATGGGTATTGCGTGAAGTTCTGCTATTTTTTTGCATAACGTTCATGATTTTTTTCAAATTTTGCCCTCGTTTCCTTTACAACACCATGATTATAGCAATGTTTCATTCCGTGTTACTGAATTCATTTGGCTACTTAAACTGTACTTTACTTGTTTGTTTATATAAAAAAATCCAAATAAATTCTTAGTCAAGTTATTTGTCAAATACTTTCAGTGTATTAGTTTAGAATATCATTTTAGGGACCTTTTAAAACTTTTCAATGCACAGAAATCGGTTGCTATACTAATAGCAGCAGTAAACAAGAAACCCAAAAGTGGTATCTGTGACAGATTAGCCACCGAAGTGATGCTTCACCGTATAACACATTCATTTGGCTTAAACGTGGTTCGAAAATTTACCACTGGATGGCGCTCACAATCGCTTCATGCGATGAATGGGTGAGTGGCCATAAAATAGAGAATTAGATTCCTTCTTCATTTACTACAAGCTTGATCCACGAGTTGCAATCTTCACTAGTATTTTCAACTGGCACGTATGTAGGTATTATGCAAGGGAAGGCAAGTGAAAGCGACAGTTTGTTCGAACTTGAAATGCTGCCTCTCCAGATGCATCCGACGGTCGCCATGTTTCCAAATGAAAGAACGACCAATCAGAGGGCGCGATTCGGCCGCCTATGCTGAACTGTTTACGGAAAAAAATTACGTCCCGGTCTAGACCGGACGTCTAGCGGTCGGCATCAGTAGGCGACGGGGAAGCAGGTAGGAGCGCAGCATCCGAAGCCGGGCGGTGGCTGAAAGGCCGTCATGGGCAGGGTCGTCTTCGGCGGTTGCCATGTAGATGTCGCGAAATCGAAAATGGTTGCAGGGTAACGTATGAACAAGAAAACTCACCTCTGTAACAAATTTCTCTAAACTAAACTTTAGCAGGTGGCATTTTTCTATTTACCTCAAAAAAGCAACCAGCCATGGCCTGAGAAACAATTTTTTTTTGCGGCCTCAACGGAAACTTAATCAAGGTTATTAAAAAAAGCCTGATAATTGTTTTAACTGCCAGTGGATCTAATTGAAAACTGGTTAGACTTTCTTTGAAATGGTTTAACAAAATGTGTTAGGGTAACATATGTGACTGCAGATAGTGACTGGAATTTTATATCCGAGTACTACAATGAGGTAATGAACTACAACTACGCCAACTTTTTTTTAAACACAATTCAATGGTAGAATGTCTTACCTGGGGTTATCGGACAAGCGCAAATAACATCTGATTACATGCTTCAAAAGGCGTGCAGACTGTTCTTTGGCAAGGGATAGCACCATTTTACCCTATGTCGAAAAAGTTTTTTTACATAACTGCTAAACATGGACAAGCAACAAGATATACTTAAAGCCTAACAATAGTCGCTATAACGTTAAAAATCACTAAATCAGTAAGAACATTAAAAATGCAAGACTTCTACCCTTTATACGTTAAAACCACTTGTACAGTATTGGACAATAATTTTGACCACATCTATGTCGCACAAGCATTGATGCAGCGCCTTTTCCTGGATGAAAACTCCATTTTTATAATTTAGCATTGTTACGCGAGAAACTTGCCTCAAACACTATAGCTTAGACATTAAAAAGAAGAAAACTCTTTTACCACAATACCGTGGAAAGCAAATGTGCACTTGAATTTTCGGTGAATAAATCGTTCACTATCTTCAGAAGAGTACACAACAAAATACTACGAACAGCTTCGAAATGTAGTTCGTAGTACTTTTTGTTGTGTACTCTTCTGAAGATGGTGAACGTTTTATTCACCGAAAATTCAAGTGCACATTTGTGTTCCACGGTATTGTGGTAAAGTGTTTTCTTCTTTCTGTCTTTTGGAAGCCACAGTAGTCGCCGCTTGCCGGTTTTTGCTGCTATAGCTTAGAAATGTGCTGTAGAGCTATTTGGAGATGCACCCAAATAGCTAATTTAAAGCAACAAACCAAAGGTTTATTAATTTTATTGAATTTCACCACCAAAGCCAAAGATCCAAGTTTTAATCCACAGACGAAGTCGGGGTTTGTTTATAAGACTTCACACATTCCATATTTGGAATATTTCATAGAATTAAGCTCAAACCCACCCTTGTGATGTACAAAGTTAAATACCATGCAAGGTTTCTTACCAATATCATTGCCACATGTGAAAATCTCTCGTACGTTTGGCATATGTAGGACAACCCAGTTTCATCAAGAAGAATTTTCTGGAGGATAAAAGTTGCTACCTGCAAAACGGAACCCAACGAATATTTTTTTAAATACTAATAATAGGGATCGACCGGAGCCAACATTTTACCGGTACTGCAGGTACCAGTGTTTCACTATTTTGTACCTGCGGTGCCGGTGCCGGTACTCAAGAAAAGCCAAACGAAAGTGCAGTAATTATCTAATTTATGCATGTTATATAAAACATGACTATTTTTAATCATGAAGTGCATTGTAGGCTATTTCTACTAAAAAAAAATATTAATCAACACATTTCAATTAACAGTGTAGGCTACGCTATACCATAAAAAGAAATAACATTATCAATTGTTGCCACTGTACAAAAATAATTAGCTGAAGTTTTAAGCTAAAAAAACATAATTAACAGTGTTGAGAGAGGCCTATATCATTAAAATACCTGCCTAGGCCTAAGTAAAAAAAAAAAATTTTCAATTGTTGGGTGTAAGAAAAACCTTTTAAAAACCTTTTTAATTAACAGTGTAGGTTAGGCCTATATCATTAAAAAACTGACCAAGTTGAAAAAAAAGTTAATTGTTGAGCGTAAAAAAAAAATTGCTGAATTTGTAAGCTACAAAGCCATTTTGAACTAACAGTGTAAGCCAGGATATCATTAAAAAAAATCAATTTCAATTGTTGAAAGTGTAGGCTTCATCATTAAAAAAACTGCTGAAATTGTAAGTTACATATACTTTCTGTAGCTGTATCATAAAAAAGGGCTAAATTTTAAGTTGGACATATTTCCAATTGTGAAATACAGTGTGATGAAACATGGGGGGGGGGGATGATTTGGATATGCACTTCAAATTACAAACACAAAAGTTTTGTAATTTTTTGACACGAAAACAAGCATTTCCAGTTTATCAGGGTTTAGCCTTGTTCGTTTCTCATCACATACGTGCCCGAGGTGCTAAAAGCCCCATCAGAAGCCACAGATGAAGGTGTTACAGAGAGGAATTTCATAGCTACGTCTGCTAGTTTTAAACAACTAGTACTTTTCGACTTGTACTGCTTCCAGTAAAGCAACGGGTCTTGTTCCATACCAATAATGGCCTCATCGAGGTAAGTTTTTACAATTTCAGCTGGGGTTGGTGGCTGCTCCTCACTTTCCTTGGGACGGCTCCCTTCCTTCAACATGTTACCCATCAATGCTTTCATTTTATTTATTTTTGGTGGCGTTGCATTTTGTGTTGGGACTATTGGCGTTGGTTGTGTTTCTTGAACTGCCTGTGTGCGGTTGTCAACAGGAAGGATGCGACGTAAAATTTCGACAAGTTGATCTTTTCCTACATTTTAGGCATGCTGGTTTGTGAACGCAGCGGCCTTGTACCTGGGGTCAATAAAGTAGCGACGGCATATTGTGAATCAAACTCGATTCTCCCGTAATGATGATTTAATGAAGTCATCTGACGCTTCATTGTAATAATGCCTTTGTCAGTTCCGTTGGTTACTGCTAGGCTTTCACACAAACAGTTGATAATCGTGATTACAACTGATACAGTAGTCAGCATCACTCGCCATTAGCGTTTCGATCTCGAAAATTACTCTGGAGGTCCACCGACCGACATCGGAAATCGGTCATTTTTGGATACACCGGTCATCGGAGCATCGGATCAGTTTTAGGCAGCAGATGTTAACACTTTCACGCCTGACCTTTTTATTTTGAACTAGCATTACAGCCTGACCGATTTGGCATTTACCAAAAATATCATTTCAAGCTGTGCAGTGGAGCTCAAGAATTTAAAATATAGTCACTTATCTCAGAAAAGTATGCTTTAAATGGTGATGCGTTCGGAATTTTTTTTACAAAAATTAGTACTGGCACAGTAATCAGCGAAACAATGTTGAAAAACTTACAAAAACGCAAAAGTTCAACATTGTTGGCCGCCATTTTGTATTCTGCTAAGGAAGGCACCTTTACAATTTCCAACAAACATTTCACACAGCTTTGACTAGTCAGTGCTGCCATCTAACGACTGATATGTGCACTAAAAACGTTACCTAACAACACTGCGTGAAGAGCGATGGACGTACTAGTACGTTAACTTTAGCATAAACCTACAAACATACAGGACGTACTGATACGTCCATAGACAGCTGGGCAAAAGTTCAAAGGACATAACAGTATGTCCATAGGTGTTAAAGTGTTAAAACATCGGATTTCCTTAATTTTATTAGATCAATTTGTCAGAAATGAGCCAATAATTAACTCCAGGGTGCTAAACTCTAGGAGTACAGCAATTGTAAATTTTATTTGTGAAATCCGCTTAATTATTTAATCCATGAAAAATGTAACGTAGTTTCACTTTACTTTCTTATACATCGGACCAAGAAATATCGGAATCGGATATCAGCCGATGTTTTTTCAACATCGGCATCGGAATCGGTATTTCAGCACATCGGTGCATCCTTAAATTACTCATTACGCTCACTTTCAAAAACAGGATACTCTAAGTATCTTGCAAATTTTCGATTGTATTTTAACAATTTCATCAGGCAGGGTCAAGAAAATCCAGGGCTCATCTAACCCAAAAGTCTGCGCTTGGTTGGAAATGAATTAGATAGCATACTGAAGCAAAGATGGAGTGAAAGAAGCAAGTAATACATAAAGAAAGAAATCACAAGGTAAAGGGTAAATGAAGCAAGCAGTCTGCATTAAAGACTGACCTTGTGAGGATACACAATACACGTCAGTCTTTAATGCAGACTGCTTGCTTCATTTACCCTTTACCTTGCGATTTCTTTCTTTTATTTACTACTTGCATTATTTCTTGTGTGGAGGCCAAGAAGCAAAGTTGCTTTCCCTCCTTGTATGTTTGTTTGTGATCTTTAGGTCACCACTGAGAAAGATTGAACAGCTACTTAGCTCGACTGGAGCCTGTAGCCAGTACACGCCCCGGTAGCGCAGTGGTTAGAGCGCCCGGCTAGTAAACGGGATGTCCTGGGTTCGAGTCCCAGTCGGGGCAGTAGTTTTTTCTGTCTTTCTCAGACTTGTGTATTGTGTATCCTCACAAGGTCAGTCTTTAATGCAGACTGCTTGCTTCATTTCAAGTAATACATGTGCATAGGCCTTATTGTGAGAACCACGCCATTTCTACGTAACATTGTAAATAAGATCCAGCGTTGTATATATATAGGTGGCCATGCTGCTTGTTGTGCTTACCTTGTAAATATCGGAGGCCGTGGGCGTTCTTTTCTTTTCAAGCAAGCAGACGAAAATGAACCAGAAGACTCGATTTTCTTGACCCTGCCTGATGAAGATTGTTGAAATACAATCGAAAATTTGCAAGATACCGACAGTATCCTGTTTTTGAAAGCGAACGTAATGAGTAATTTCCGAGATCGAAGTGATTCAACAGCGTTTCAAAGTTATTCAAGTAAGCCTAACGGTTTATTTTGTCCCATTAGCGTTGTATCATGAAAGGCTTCCAGTACTGACATAACTTTTTCTGCAAGCAGCCACTGTCTCTTCGATAGATCAAGTTCTAAGTCTTCATCTAAACATACTTGGCTTACAGCCATTTTCTGTTCCACTAGTCTTTGTACTCGTTTAACGGGTTCCAACTATTCAATGAGCCGCCTAAATCCCAAATCGGTCACAATCGAAAAAGGTTGCAAGTCCAACGCTACCATTTCCATTATTGCACGAGTGATTTCCATTGCCTTTGGATGGTTAAAATCATATGCCTGCTTTCTGGCTAATAAGTTGTCATTGGTCACCTGGTTGGTAGTAGTAGCAGCTCTTCATCTGGATGACGAACTAGCAGTAGAAGCTGACGCGTTACCGTCCACACCAACGCTGTTGGCCACACCATTTAGTTTCACTTCTGGGTGCTTGGCTTCGAGATGCTTTTTCAAAATGTCCCGTTCCATATTCTTTGTTGGTCAGTCCACCACAGCTATACAACTTTTTGCACAACTTGCAAACAGCTTGGGAAGGAGAAGCAACGTCGATTGTGAAGTGTTTCCACACGTCGCTCACATGTCTGTTCTTGATCGGCGCCATCTTTGTTTTTAAATTTGCTGCGGCGCGACGTTGATTAATAGCGCACAAAAATCTTTTTAAAAATATTTAAATACTTGTGTAAGTAGGAAAATTTTTCATTATTTATTAGTTATTCTTACTGATTTTTAACTCATACTTGCGGTAGGAGTTGACTTTAAAATTTATTAATTAGTAATGACGCACTTTCGTTGTTCGGAGGTGTGCTTCATCACGCAACGGTATCATGATTCATGTCACATTTTTTTTCACATCTTTTGGCCCGTCACGTTGTGCCCCTTAACGGAAAAATTATTATTTGAATTATTTATTATTGAATTGGCATTGCTCTTGCCATAATATGGGGTATCTCTTAAAGCCACCGCCCAAGAATTAAAAAAAAAAGAACAATGTCGCCATTTTCACTTTCAATTACGCACACTCTGCACGAGAGGCAGCCGTATTGGTATAGCGTTAGAAAAACTATGGCGACTGTCTCGTTCCAGCTGCAGTCGATCGTTCGTGCTATCATTTTGTGTAATGCACACAGATTCAAGTCATTTTGCTAATAACGTAAATAAATTTAGGTTTAAACTAAAGATTAACGTTTTAATCTGAAGTAAATCAGAAAGGATATGGATAGTTATTAAATGAGGAATGAAAAGTTACCGGTGCTGGTACCGGCAGCTAAATGTGGCCGGTACTAAACACCAGCAACAATGGCGAAGAACCGGCCGGTACCGGTCGATGTCTACTAATGAATACGGGTAGAAATTTTCTGCGGCAATCATACAGACTACATTTTTTTGAAACGGCGAACTCCTTTACGTGGTAAAAAAAAAAGGCAGATTTCCACATCAAAAAGCTACGTACCACTAAATTTGAAGTGAACTGAAACAAAAAATACAGAATTTCACTAAAAAAAAACCCGATAGTTCGCTAGCCATAATTGGTTTTCGAAACACCAACATGTAGATAGATTTTTTTTTTAATCAAACTGGTTTCTGTATTGAAAAATAAGTACACTTTATATTTCTTAGCATACGAAATTGGATTCTCTACTGCATTGGCCATTGCAGCTTCAGAACATACATTATCCAGATTTTGAATCCACTTTAAAAACGAACTCTTAAGGCTTTCTGTTCTATCAAATTCAATACCAGACACCTAATTAATAGCGCCATTTGTTGTCCAATTTAATGGATTAAGAAAGTTTATAACATTTAGGCCGAAATCCAGCCTATAATGTGCGATACATAGGTATTTTCTGCTTACACTACAAAGATGCCACATAGACCCTATGAAAGTGAACGAAATATCTATTGACTCGCAGCTTGACATGGACATGGTTTAACAAATTTCGCAGAAATTACATGTTAGGTAAGGACATGTAATTTCTGCGATTTTGCTAAAGCGCAAATTTCGCAACATTTTCTCTAAATGAGTTATGAAAGTTATTCTTGATGTGGTAGGTAAACAGTCACTAACTGAAGCAAAAACACCACATTAATTGTCGCAAAATTCAGTAAATATCGCAAAATGCCACAAATTTCTAAAAGCAGCACAAAATTTACCGCGAAAATGGCCGTATTTTTCATGCCAATATATTTGACAACTAGCTAGCTGGAACAAAATTCTGGAGCAGTTCTCACCGAAGCATTACTCGGATAAATCCGCATCAAACAATGCTGTGGGCACTAGGCAGCCACAAGTGCGCAGTCGATCATCACCAGCCATGTACGTGGCGCGTATATGTTAGAAAATTAGGCTGTAATTGTGTACTCATTGAATTCGGCCACCAAGTCCATCAACGCAAAATTGCACCAAAATCCCGCAAAATTGCACCTTCATCGCAATAAAACTTACCGCAAAATCACGCCTAGTATTATCGCGGAAATTACAGGTCCTTAATGTTAGGTGCATGCGCTTGTTGGGTCAAGTCAAATCTAATGTGGACCTTCTTATAAAGGGCCAATAAACTTTTAACATATCTTTTTATTAGTTTCTTGGTAGCTACACATCCATCAGACAAAAAAAAACGAAGTCAGGCGAATAAATACGTACATTTGTTAATTTAATCTTTTTTGTTTCGCGCAGGACGAATGTTAATGAATCACAATCAGTTGTGCTATTTACCATAAGATGCCTTCAACACATCAGTGGCTTTGTTACATCACATAGGTTTCGTTTAGACACCACTAATTTCAATACTGACATAACTCAGTGCGCCGATCGTAAAGTCAAGTCATGGTCTTAATATTGGTGTATAGCGGTAATCTGGTTCAAATACCAAAAAAGCTACAATTGCAACAATAGTTCAATGTTGAGGGATCTAAGCAGCACGATCAGTTAAAGATCAACAATGGTAAAGTTGGAATTCTAAACAATGCACAGAAGTGAAGTAACTTTGCATTACTTTGATGCTACAACCAGCATTTGGTTACATTTGCATTTCTACTTGGATAGCATGTTATACTCAAATTTAAAAAAAAGGTTTATTTTGGTAAAAAAAATATAAATAAAAAAAGGTTATATTTTTGTAGTGAAAGATATGTAATGCTTAAATCGGGGGGGGGGGGGGCGGCACACAATGAATTTTACTATAAACCTACATAAGCAAAACAAATCTAATAAAATTTATAAAAAAATTGGATACAGGCACGACAACACCATCTTATTCCTAAGTACCGGGGAAAACCAAGTAAATGAGTACTAAAAACTTGGTACTGGCACCAGCTGCGTAATTTAATAAAACAAAAGTTTCAGTTTAATTTTAAAAGTTTCAATAAGTTTAAACCAAATCCGTTGCTTTTATTTTTATATCAATCTTTTAAATCTATCAACAAGAGGTCAACGTTATGATAAAAGTCATTAGTTTTTTTAACTAATGCAACGTAAATTTAACATGCGATGGACTTTTTCTTAATCCCATGTTTCTTATTTAATATCTAAGGACATGTAATTTCTGCGATTTTGCGAAATCGCAAATTTTGCAACATTTTCTCTAAATGAGTTGTGAAAGTTATTCTTGATGTGGTAGGTAAACAGTCACTAACTGAAGCAAAAACACCACATTAATTGTCGCAAAATTCAGTAAATATCGCAAAATGCCACAAATTTCCCAAACCAGCACAAAATTTACCGCAAAAATGGCCTTATTTTTCATGCCAATATAATTGACAACTAGCTAACTGGAACAAAATTCTGGAGCAGTTCTCACCAAAGCAATACTCAGATAAATCCGCATCAAATAATGCTGTGGGCACTAGGCAGCCATAAGTGCGCAGTCGATCATCACCAGCCATGTACGTGGTGCGTATATGTCAGAAAATTGGGCAGTAATCGTGTACTCATTCATTATTGAATTCAGCCACCAAGTCCATCACCGCAAAATTGCACCAAAATCCCACAAAATTGCACCTTCATCACAATAAAACTTACCGCAAAATCATGCCTAGTATTATCGCGGAAATTACATGTCCTTATTAATATCACAGCAGACACTGCTGCAAAGTAGAACACCAAACTGGGCACAAATTAGTCGCAGTATATTTTAACGCACTGCAGCAATTTACATAGTAGCAAGTAACCACCACAATGATACGTACCGTTTTAGATAGTTCACTCCCCGACTCCATTATGCGAAGACAAAGTGGGATTATTTCAGTAGTTAGTAGGAAATTGATGACTTCTTGCTCGTCCGTCTAGAAGAGAATTTTGTAACCTTAGACTTACTAAACAGAACGCAGTATACAAGCGCAAACGTTACAGTGCTCTCAATGCAAACCAACCTCAACACCTATGCAAAGAATATGTGTGCAAGGAAACAGTTCTTCAGTATAGCAACTAAAGGATTTTCCCACATAATGAAAACTATCCTGAGTGATAAGGAACCAATTTACAAAGATTGTATTGACCAAGAAATTAATGAATGCACCAGCAAAAATGAGCCCCTTTTGCAACAAAAAACTGCCAATTGCGTACAACGAAGGTTAATTTCGACTGAATTACGTACTTTGGCACGCGTATTTTGGATTTACTTAATTTAATATCATGTTTACGTTTTGTACGCTTAGATTTCAAAATAAAGGAAAATCGGACTTTCGAAAATTTGTAAGGATATTGGAACGGTAAATAACGTGAATTTTCAAAAGTGACGTGAAGTTGCTTTTGTTTGCTAAAACTAGCCCTTGGTTTAAGCTGTTGTAACACAATGCAACAAACGTCAGTCATCTTGGTCACGTTGGAAAGCTAAGATTCCAAGATTGGCACGTGGCCACTCATAGCGGAGGGGCCCAGTCTCAGGTAACGTCACGCAAAGCGAGTCAAGGTCACAGCCACTGGAGCTAGCAGGTGCGCGTCTCTTGCAGACAGCCAGCTGGGAGCGCGATGGCGACCGTAAACTGATTGCTTTCAACGATAGTGAATATACATTAGGAAATAAAACTTTAAACTACTTCTACGGTGTTAAAAACTGCAAAAAAAAAAAAAAAAACTGCCCCAAAAAAAAAAAAAAAAAAAAAAAAAAAAAAAGTTTTCAGAAGCCGAAAATAACGTAATGGAAGAATAAGCAGAGGAAGTTATCATTTCAAGGTGTCCCAGGTTAATATTTTACGTAGTCGAACTTCCAACAATTTTTCTTACCTGATACGATTGTCCTAAGTATGTTTTTGTACAGTAATTTACAATGTAATTAAGTCTGCAATATTTTATACCCTTGGTCGCTTAGTTATTTTACTAAGATTTATTTTACCGAGGCTTGCAACATGTATCCAGTATCCAGTTCAATATAATTACTGGATCTAGATTTCGCCAGATACCGCATTATCAGGTGCCAGATCCGGATATATCCGAACTCTGTAGATTCCTACTTGTATGACTTATCTTACACCTGTATCTTAAAAATGCTATAAACTGTGGCAAGTCATCGACTAGTGCCTTATTCAAATCATACTTTGAACCATGACAAACTTTGCTTCCTGCCATTTTCAGTAAGTCAAACAAATCAAATATACAATCTCTATTCAGGTTACGAAATACTAACCTGCAGTGACCATAGATTGTTCAAATCACTGTTTTACTATTATTTATGATACAACAAACGTCCATACAAATATTCATAAACTTAAAATCAAACCTAAAACCTTTACTGGCAATACACATTTCTTAAATTGCCTCTTTTTGTGTGCCAATTATCGCTGTGTAGAAATACGGTTTAACCTCAACGAGAGGGTTCTTTCAAAATGACCAACCTGTGCGAACCATATACACGCTTCTGAAGACAGCTTGGTACTGTCAATGCACAGAAACCTCAACAGAACATTCCAAAAAGTGTCTGATGAGGGAAATGACGTCTCCTTTCAAAGCAACTAATGGCTCCATCCAGCCAGTCCATGATCCTTCCAGAATCAGTCAATAAACTGCTTCGCGCATGCTCAGAATTTCTCAAAAATCAACGTCCTTTGCAAGCTGCTGCGATTAGTTAGCTCCCACATCCCTCAGTCGCATTCAAGATGTCACTTCCGTCGAACAGACATGTTTTGACCAAAAGGAGAAAAAAATAAGTTTACATAATGGAACCTCTACTACATAATATATGAGTATTTAAGTAGTTTGTTGGACTATTAACTCATTTTGCCTTTAGAATACTCATTAAGCTCTATCCAGTATGCTGCGTTTTGGCAGTACCAAACTGTGCCCAGCAGCGGAAGATTTTTTGCACGTGTGGCGTTTTGGAAGAAGCTGTAATTTACAGATCTAATTATCCCTGTACTCCTGGAAACTTCCCTTTTTATCAGGAAGCATTTACCTGAAATGTATGCCTTACCTTCACTAATGCTCCAATTACTCCTAAACTTGTGAGGCGCAAGTATTCAAATGGCCTTGTTTTGCTAACAGTGTGAAGGAAAGGATATAGGAATAATGGAATGTGTGCTGGAAAAAGAACGAGCAAAAACTATAAATACAATATGTGCACCAAACACTATAGGGTTTAATGCTACAAATTTCAGAAGCATATCAATTGGCATCACAGTTACAAACCTTTACTAGATTTCTTGACTATACAGACACCCTTGATTATAACAGCCACAACTTATGCAGCAGAGGTGTGTGACACTATCAAATTTCGTTACTGATACCGATACTTTCCGAGTATCGGTATTAGTATCGAACATTCAAAACTTGATATCGATTTTCGGTAGTATCGAACATATAAAAAAGGTATCGTTGATTTCAAAGAATTGCATTATTAAAAGAGTATCGAAGAGGTTTTGGAACAGAAAATTAATTTCAAGAGCTTAACATCGTTGTAGATCTGTGACCGATAGGCCTTTTAGTAGCAGTTTAGCACTTTTTTAATGGGCCACGTACCTATTGACTCAAGTTTGTGGGAGTAATCTGCACCAAATAAAACTTAAAATCCCAAAGAAGAACGGTGATTACTAGAACTGAATACGTTAGAGTTGATTGCTGTCTGTTTGTGGAGCCAAAACTTTGTTACGTTGCTGGTCTGTTAAGTAGCATTTTAGTGCACCTTGAACCACAATCTTGACATTGAACAGTGCAATGCATGATGGTACTTTTCCGTAAACTTAATTGTAATATTTTTAATTAAATTGAATCTTTTGCATTAATAACTTATAAAAAAAAACTTTATATACACATAAATAAAAAAATTTAAAAATCTCCGGAAAGCAAAAATCCTCAAGTTAGCTTCACTAAGCATTAGACGTAGATCCTATGTAACTTATCTTGCTTTAAACTTGAATTGCATTTTTTTTTATTAAACTGGATATGTTTGTGTTATTAATTTAATATTAAATTCATACATACATCTGATACGATATGATAAAATATATATTTAAAAAATATACTGTTTGTGAAAGCTTTATTGCACAACAAATATAGTGAAGAAAATCAGAGCCAATCAAACGAGCACTCAAAAAAAAACCCATTTGATGCTTTGTTTCACAATTACATATATATAATCTTTTCTGTATTATTTTTTGTAATGCCAAATACATAAAAATATAAGTAAATTCCATGTAGGCTAGGGTACAAATTTATTTTTAAATTTTTATGCTGAACAGTTGTCTGTAGGATACACTAATTAAAATTAGGGATCGACCGGTGCCGGTGCCGGTTTTTATAACCGGCCGGTATATGGTTAACCGGCACAACACCGGAACCGATGTTCGAGGCTTCGCCGGTCGAAAAACCGGTCAGGCCCACGGGAACTTAATACACAATATAAGCGACGCTAAAAAAAAAAACACACACCGCGAGCACTACACCAGCAACAATGATGAGTTTTTTTTTTTTTTGTTTTACCTGCCCTTAACGGCTCATTTTGTTCTAAGCTCCAGTCGTTAGGCCTATCGATTTCAACAACGAACGCGATCATCATGCCAGGAGTGTATAGTCGCACCACACGTGCCCAACTGCGCACGCGCTCCACCGCTATCGTACTTCCGGTGAGCGCTTGTCTTTTTCAGTGCGTGAACAAAGATGGCTGACGCTACCTCGACAACGCGATCGTCGCCGCCAAGAAAACGAAAACAAAGCATCGTATGGAACTTCTTTACGATTAATTTGCATGATGAGAGTGTTGCAAGGTGCAAACTATGTTCCAGCAACGTTAAGAGGGGCGGAGACTCGAAAAAACAGTTTGGGACTGGAAATTTACGTCGCCATATGAATAGCAAACACAGCGGTGTTTTGAAGAAGGAAGAATCTAGCCACGTGCAGACGGCTACGGAGGACAACTACGAAGACAATAACGAATCCGAGGTTTCAGGAAACGAAAGCAGTTCTCCATCAGTGGTCCTCCCCCCGAAAAAGTTAAAAGTTCAACAGACGTTAATGCAGTGCATCGAAAAAAAGAAAAAATAAGATTTTGACCACCCGAAAGCAATGGCAATTACACGTTGTATCACCCGCATGATAGCAAAAGACTTGCAACCGTTTTCAGTTGTAACGGATGAGGGATTTCAAGAATTACTCGATTTGTTGGAGCCGCGTTATACCATCCCAAGTGATAAGTATTTTAGGGAGGTTGCATTAGAAGAACTGTACAACTGTACAAAAGGAAAAGTTCTGAAGATTCTTTGTGACGTTAAGTGGATAAGTGTCACCCTTGATGCTTGGACATCTATTGCTCAAGATGCGTACATGTCGCTGACAGTTCACTTCATTACTCCGGATTTTAAAAGACGTGAATTTACTCTTAACTGTGTACCTTTTAATGATAATCATACGGGACCTAAGATTTTGGCAGTTTTTAACAATCTTCTAAGTGACTGGGGTCTTGAAGGCAAGGTACATCTTATTGTGCGTGATGGCGGCCGTAACATGGTGGCAGCTTTTAGAGACGTTTACGAAAACATGTCTTGCGCAATTCATACTCTACAACTCGTTCTAAAGCATGGTCTTTTTGAGCAGCGTGAAATTAACAATCTGTTAGCAGCAGCTAGGCATCTCGTGGGTAACTTCAAGCATTCAGGTCCTCATTCAAGAGTACTGGCGGAAAAACAAGCTGCATTAAAATTACCTCAACATAAAATGATACAAGATGTGCCTACACGTTGGAACAGTTCATACGACATGCTACAACGTTTGGTGGAACAGAGGAAAGCCGTTTCTGCTGTTTGCATTGAACAAGACATGGACCATGATCTAACAAATCATCAGTGGCAACTAGCAGAAAAGATGGTTGCTACCCTGCAAATATTTAAAGAGTCAACACTGATGGCAAGTGCATCAGATTCTACGGCCGCATGTATCATTCCCATTATTAATTGTATTAGAGACAATTTGCGAACAAGTGAAGACGACAGAGGTGTACGTTCAATGAAACAAACTATGTTGACCAAGTTAGATCAATATTTCAGTCAAGTTGAATTTGCACCAGAATGTGCTGTGGCTACGTTGCTAGACCCACGGTATAAATCCAAGGCATTTAAATCTGCAGCTGCAGTTGCAGATGCCAAGGAAATTGTGATAGACGCTGCAACTCTCGCTCTGAGAAGTAAAGCCAGTAATCCAGTACAACAACACTCAACTACAACTACTCAACAATGTTCTCAGTATACAATTTTGGGACCACTTTTAGGAACATTATTGGCGGATGATAACGCATCTTCTACAACCACAACTCCACGAAACAAGGCTGAAACTTTGGTAGCAGAATACCTGGCCAAGTCGCTGGTATCAATTGCAGCTGATCCATTGGAATACTGGAAACAGTATACTTTACAGGCGGGTACCAACGTTTTAGCCGACATTGCACGAAAATATTTGTCAGCGCCACCTTCGTCTGTGTCATCCGAACGTGCATTTAGCACAGCAGCCGACATTTGTGATGAAAAGCGGAGTCGCTTAAATCCAGACAAGCTGGAGATGTTGTTGTTTCTGGCCAAAAATTTGAAGAATGTTTTTTGAGCCAATTCAGTATATCATTTTGTTTTCATTAAGTTTGAAATGTGTATGTTTTGTGTGCTTATTTAGTAGCCTATTTCCGCTTTCATTGAGAAAAATTATATTTTTCTAAGTTAAGAGTTTGACGAAAATGTGCAAATTTCAAATCGCTGAACTAAAATTTCAGTTTGAATTTTCGACGAACATACAAAATATGGAGATGGTGAGCCGTTTGTTTTCTTCTGGATAGCCTACACTTCATTTTTGAAAATCGAGGCACTAGGCCTACATTTGGATTCACGTTGCTTGCTGCACCATAGAAATTTGAAATTGTCACTGGGGATTCCCAGTGTCAATTTCAAATTCCTATGGTGCAACAAGCAGCGAATCTATGTAGTGCCTCCATTTTTTTTTTAATTTGTGTGTTTTCAGCAGTAGTTCATCATGTTGGATTTTTAGAGTAATTATCATCTCATTTTTGCAATTAGGAGTGCGAAATGTGTATGTTCTGTAAGCTTATTTAAGTATTTTCTGACTTTTCATTTAAAACGATTCAAATTGTATTTCTCCAAGTTAAAACAGTTTGGGAATATGTAATATGTCTGCTTTTTCAAAAACTAAAAATAAACCTGCAATTAATTTTTTTTTATACATTTCTTAAGGTAGGCCTAGTTAAAAAGGCAACAACATTTAAACACAAACCTGGTTTCAGCATGCTGAAACGAAACTACTGCTTGTTTTGGGGCTCCATTCTACTAAAATCAAATCAAGCTGTTTTTTAAGGTAGGCCTAGTTAAAAAGGCAACAGTGTATGCTATTTTAATGCTAAATGTAAAAACCGGTACCGGCTACAACACCGGTCAAGCACTGTGCCGGCACCGGTAAGACCGGCAAATCTCTGCACCGGTCGATCCCTAATTAAAATTAAGAATTTTTTCATTAATACCAATAGGCCTTTATAAAACTTTTAAGGTTAATTTTTTAACTTAACAAGGAAGTTAAGCTTATTGACATCTGAAATATTTTTGTCTGAAGGTTAAATGTAACAAAAGAATAAAGGTACAGATGAAGTCATTTGACATTGTTTATTCCAACTACACTCTTAAAAAAAAGTTATCAGTATTGCAAAAAGTATAAGTACCGGTACCGAGACAGTACCGGTACCGAGAAAGTATCGTGATAACCTGGTATCGCACACCCCTGTACGCAGAGACAGATTTACTGCTGGCATCTCAACATTCAGCAGAACCATGGCAGATCAAACTTTTGTGGCAAGAAAAAAAAGTATGGATCTATAGAATCCGGATCTGAAGTCAGATCTATATAGTAATCAGATTCGATTTGGATTCGGCAAAATGTTGACTGTCTAGCCGATTTTTCAATAACTTCGCTAAGCTAATCTTTGGCCGATTTCAACCAATTTGGACATTCCAATACATCACTTGAAGCATTTTTTCACCAGCTTTCCAATGAAAATAATTTCAAATGGGTAGCATAAACTGTTCAGAGGAAAACTTTTCAAGTTACTCAATGTTTCAGGCATAGAGAAAATGAGTCTGTATTAACGACAAAGGGTTGAAACAAAGGGCTTATTTCAGGAAGCATATTAATTGGCATCACAGCTACAACCTTTACTAGATTGCTGGACTGTACAGTAGTGTTGCACGGTAAATCGGTACTCACGGTATTGACGGTAAAAAAAATTACGGTAACAATATCGTTCCTTTTTTAGCACCACGGTATTACCGTGATTATGGTGCTGACGAGCATTAACGAATCAACATTTCCCTCTTTGTTTTTGGATGGCAGCAATTTTTTTTTTAAATTAAACTCGCATAAGTATAAGCGCCGTTACGGAGGTGTGAAATTTGCACGAGCCAGTGAAATCCGATCCCACTGCAGGCAGAAGAAGTGTCCACAATGCGGACGGGGGGGGGGGGGGGGGGGGGGG
>JAHWFP010203619.1:35623-49430 GCA_023313725.1 Lithobius niger
GAGCGTGTTTGTGTTGTCGATGTCATGGCGTCCAATCAAGAAGAAAGAAGAAAGCGAAGTCCCGCTATTAGTGAAAAAATTAAATGCAAAGAGCCATATTTGATTGATAATAGCGCAAAATTATTTCCTAAATTACCGCGATATTACCGTAGACCGCCATTTTCAGAACCGTACCGTACCGTCCTGCAAAAACTTAATACCGTGCAACACTACTGTACAGACACCCTTGATTATTACAGTCACAACTTATACAGAGACAGATTTACCGCAGGCATCAGTCTCAACATTCAGTAGAACCAAACTTAACTACAGATTTTTAACTAGTCGTGGCAAGAAAAAAAAAAGAGGGATCGACCGAATCTGGATCTGAAGCCAATCTTAATAGGATTCAGATTTGATTTGGATTCGTCAAAATTTTGACAGTCCAGCCGATTTTTCAATAACTTCGCGACACTTTATCTTTGGCCATTTTCAACTGATTTGGACATTCTAATACATCACTTGAAGCATTTTTTCCCCAGCTTTCCAATGGAGATAATTTTGCGATATTTTGGCGATAATTTGGCTACTAATACCATATTCGTCTAGCTTTGTCAAATCTCGAGTTATCCAGATCCGATTCGGATTTGGTATAAGTAGATACGGTCGATCCCTATTAAAAAGCTTTATTCCATGCTATGTCAAGCATATCGGCACAAAAATAAGTACTACTGGCTGTTTGCGACACTATAGGGCATTTTGCATTTTATAAAGCCTACAAAGGTAAACTTGAGCAACATCGTAGTTCTTATTATCTTAAAAGAGAAACTTGCTAACCAAATATATTTAGTAAATACTTTGCTCGATACTCGCCTCTTCTGATGCCAACTCGACTAGACTCGACTAGAATTAAAATTACTCGGGTTGGGCGATCTGCGATTTAAATCGCAATTATAATTTGAAATTTAAAATCACATTGTAAAATTACGAGTGAATTTAGTAAAAAAAAAATTCTTTTAAAAGACGGCCAAGACCAAAAAAAAAAAAAAACCAGCGATCGAAATCTGTAGTATTAGTTGCAAGTTTTACTAATCTTAATGACCCTACCCGAAAAAATACGAAAAAAATGTTTTTGATTCCAGTTGAATTTGGTATTTTGAAGTGAGTATTTTTAGTTTATTATAGGGAAATATCTAAAAATCATAACTGCATTGCTTTAACTTATCTTTACAATCAGTTGACAAACCAAACTAGTGTGAAATTGCATTTAGATTAAAAACGTGCACTGGTAACTCATGAACAAGCAAAGCATGTGACAATCTTGGTCACTGCATGTAAACCTACAGCATCACATCGTTAAGAGAAGCAAGAAATGAGGATCGAATACGTCACCACCAAAGGAAATTTGACAGATGTGTCCACCAAGCCGCTGAGTCAGGGACAGACACTTAGATCTGGTAAGATTATTAAAGACTCATTCAACACGAACAAGCTACGTCCACTCAGAAGCAACAAGCTAGGCACACCGACCATTAGGTAGTGGTTCAATTCCAGATTTCCAAGCTAGGACACCAATGAGGGATTTTGATAAGAGCAACAATGGTTCGTGACCAGGTTTGTGGACAGCAACAATAGGTTGTGCCATGATGCATGTATTTGAGTGGCTTCATGAAGTTCGGAAAGTTTACTAACTGCACCCCGTTACCATGTTCGCACTAGAATCAAGATGCCCTAGACGTCAACACGCTAATTACTGGCTGGCCAGCTTTTCCAATAGAGCCCGACAAGCACCAGGAAAACCAAGATTTGTACGGCCGTCTAGACCATCGACTGCTGACGGCAACGGAAGATTCGCATCACTGAAGATCATCAAGGTAAATACAATACCAGAATGTGTTTCTGATCAGACTACGGACCTAAAGCTAATCCATATGTTAAACTAGCGATAGCTCTCCCATCATTTTCTGTATTTGATTTGGAACTCAACTAGTGTTAGCCGTCAACCCGCCAACAATATTGGGAATTTTTCCACAACCACACAAAGCCTGTAAATACGGTCAATTGCCTAAGTAAAACTAAATACCTTGTAGGAAGGCAGATCTCGTCTCGGGATGAGAAGCAACGCACTGCAAAAGAGCAAGGGCATTGCATACTCTGTTGGACTGATGAGCCTGAAATTGAAAATAAATAAAAATGACACCATTAGCTACAGCGTAACCAACTTCCCACTACTGTTTTAGTTCATCCAAAGGCTATAAATAAACTACTAAACTACTGTCGTTATAAACGTACAGTTAGAGTTGCTGGGTTGATTGATGGATAAATGTTAATGATTTCTTGCAGCAATGCAGCAATTGTCCCAAATGAATTCCATAGCATAGGTGCTAAGTCAGGTACCACTTCTCTCTTTTTGCTGAAATTTAGGAATGTAATGCATTTTAATACAATTTTTTTTAACAAAGGTTAACTACAACAAACACTCAATTTGACTTTTTGCTTGCTTATATTAGAAAAAAAAAACCCCATAGTGCAGAAGGTTTAATGCATGCATTTTACTAAGGTCATTAAACTGGTACTGTATTTTGAGGGATAAGTTTCAACATGAGCCGTGAGCTTTTTGCTTGGTTCCTGGGGCATCAAACGAAGTGAACAAGCACAACCCAGTGGCTAATTCCCAGTCTCCAAACCCACTGATCATCCTCTCAATTCTGGTGGTTGACAAAACATAAAATTGTCTCAAATCAAGTAACAAGATTAAAATTACCAGTTATGTGCTACTTTTGGGAAAATTCATTAAATTTTCCTGCCGCATGCAAATAATATGTGGCTAGGTCTACACTATTCAAGATGGCATTAGTAAATGAAATGTGCTTCAGTTCGCAGTTTTACAGAAGTGCGGTGCCAGGCTTATTCAATACCAAATGCTGAAACATGATAATGGAGAGGAATTCTTTAGCCAAGATTTTGAAGAGCACTTGTCGAAGAAAGGCATTAAAGTACTTATTACATGCGCTTACAGTACTTACGCGCCCCAAGAAAAAAGGGCAGTCAAGAGATTCAACAGGACCACCAAAGAGAAGAATCTCACAATGTTAGTGGGAAGTTATTTACTTAAATTCCGATGGAGTGAAATTGTGCCGACTGCCTGTCATCTCAGAAATGTGGAAGCAAGCAGACTTACAATCCAGTCACCTGTATAAAAGTGGAGAGAAAGGCTCAACAGTGTAGCGTCATTCCGTCGGAGAGGATACAAAGCCTAGTACGTCAGAGTGGACGAACCAACAAGAAACAAGTTGGATGACCGAGCCAGAGTTGTCACTAGTGTGACCAAGAGCTTGCACCAAAACGAGCAGAAGTAATGGTGGACATAGAGCAGGCTGATGCTGATGATCCCAATATTGTACCAAAAGCAATAGTGGAAGTAGAAGTTGTTAACCCAGCAGTTTTTCACCAGTATCAGAACAACATTGCCCAGGCAAGACAGACTGCAAGAGGACATGGAAGCTGGTATTGCCCCCACAATGTAGGACAATTCTTAGCTCGGCTAAAGGCATCACAGGG
Organism: Lithobius niger; assembly: GCA_023313725.1. NCBI lineage: Eukaryota > Metazoa > Arthropoda > Chilopoda > Lithobiomorpha > Lithobiidae > Lithobius > Lithobius niger. The sequence continues at coordinate 39,164 of JAHWFP010203619.1, forward strand.
AACTACAATCTACTAAAGATTGAACTGAGGACGATCAAGAGAATCTAATTCAAAGAGTGACCATGATCACTGTATGGACACCGGTTGAATGCCTGGCAACTAATGTCGATACAAGACAAGAGTTTAAATGAGAAATCCATGGGATAATAGAAACCCAGGTGTCAAATCGTCCAGGACAGAGGGTTACAAGAGCTGCCAGCCGAACTACTATTCGGGATCAGTCCAACCAAGAAGGGAATTGAGTACCTACTTGTGTTAACCAGGACATGAATGGAGCATTTTGTTAGGAAATGACACGAAATATTTGGCAGTTTATGCCCATGCCGTTGGCTGTTGCGATAACAGCCCGCCATTGGTTGTGAAGCGTGTCCTGTACTCTCACTCTCCTATACAAAAGGTCGACAGGTTAACACGTGTGCAATATGGGTGCGGTGTTAGTCAACGATGTAGGGAAAAGCTTAGCTTGGTTAAAAAATGTTCTTTTAATTTAAGAGACTGTTAAACAGTGTGGCTAACTTTAGGGTCACCAGCGCATCTGGGTTAGTCCGAGCATGACCATCTTTCGTTGCCGTCCAGAGGGCACATACCAACGTTGGTCGTGATCCGACCACTTTTCATTTTTCCTGCGCTAGTAATGTAGATGTGGAGTGAAACTAACAAGACTGCTGTAGTGAAAGTGACAAGAGTAAATTCCAACATGACCGACCAGAGCTACACATGACTTTACATCTCCGCGTTATTTCTTGAAAGGCTCTATATTGGCATATACTGAAAGTCTTTCATTTAGATCCAACACACTTTCTACATCAACCTTTGTTTAGGGCAGGCGATTAATGCATCACGGAAAACATATCTGGATTCAGTCTGGTATTAACACAATGCTTTTACCAGTACTCATTTATTCACAAAAATTTAGTTTCTTAGATTATCACTCATCCAAAATTCAACACATGATAATCTTCGTTAACAGGGTTAACAGCAGAGAGCTAGCAGAAATTGAGCTGCATTTTCCTAGTACGAATTAATACAGCGATAAGGGAGAGCGAGTGAACAATACCAATTAAAAGTCCCATTTGCTTCACTCACTGGATAATGCTTCAAGCCACACAGCAAATACTTTTTTTTTTCCCCAGGTCTGCATAGATCATTTTATGGTCACATCTAACGCTTATTCACTTCTTGGATAATACAGTAGGAAAAAAGTCAACGTTGACCTGCAGCCAGGTTGTCATCTTTGAAGGGGAAAACCAACCTATTCCATACCTTTACCAAGTTATGCAGGTATAATGTTTATCGGCGCTGGACATCGGCTCTTGTCTTCAGTCAGTCGTTGCGTAGGCTCAGTTTACTTTACTGCAGTTCGGCTGAATTTCCCAACGAATGCTGCTCACATGATGCTAGCGATAGGTGTGATTAAGTAGCGGTGGAGCAAGTTAACTAAATCCGTATCACGTAACCCATCACCACTAAGCACACGTCCATTGACGGCGGCGACATGTTCAAGAAGAGAACGACGACAGTCACAAGTGCAGCATTGTTCGCACGTGACAGCACTATCTCTCATTCTTCTAAGCCTGAGCACGAACACAAAAGGTTCAAGCCTTTTCCTCAATAATCTTGGAGAGTAAGCAAACACGCAACTCATGTTCACTTGCGTTGTTGCTAACAGTTCCTTTAAGCCCTGAACGAGACGTTGTTTGTCACGTCTCATATTTCTATAACCACACAATATTACTGTCAATACAGGATCAGAGGTGAATGCAGGTTAAAGCTGTGGCAAAAACACTTCTTGCATCCAGGAGACGGCAAATGGACGAGTTATGATGCCAACTTCCAGCCTAAAGCTAACTTCTGCAAAATGGCGGTGTAAACGCGTGGCATTCTCGATCGTGAATCGTGTTAATATCGATTGATTCTGTTAAATACTATATGAAGCTTTTACTACAGTTAATTTTATAACAATCAAGACCTCAACTTGGGGAGGATGTTAACACGCATATTTGTGACTAGGCGTTTTAGAGGGGTAGGCATTGAAATTTATGAACTTATTTCTGAACAATGGTAAAAATGCAGCTGTACTACTATTGAACCTATTCCTACATTGTTCGGTTGTTACTGAGAAGATGTGCCTCTTCCAGCTAACAAAAAAATTTTGGCATCCTTACCTGAGCTCCAGCAATGCATTTTCTCTCGTCTCCGGACTAGATAGTTCAACAACCCACTGGTAAACTTTTTCTCGGTCAACTTGTTGGAGAGCAACCTGTTGCTGAGCATTCATATATCGCTGCAAATGGAAAACGCATTGTTAAAGTCAACGAACCTGGAACGAGGCAGTTTATTTAGCATTAGCAGGGTTCTGAAATTTATGGATTTCAGTAGGGATTACGGTGAGATTTAAACGAAAACGATACGATTTGAGATTTGGTCGAATTTCCTTTTGCATTATTTCCCAGTCTTGGAATCTTATCATCTAAGTTTTATATGCTTGAAATTTAAATGAATTAGAAAATAATCCAGCCTTTGGATCATGCTGCAATTAGGAGCAATGAATTTTACACCAAATTTTTACATTATCAGTGTCATTCGCAGCACAACTACACCCTACAAGCAAGCAGCAACTGCCATTCTGGTTGTGCATCTAAGAAAGACTTTAATTGCAATGAGATACTTTTAACTGCGATATGCGATTAATTTCCCAATCATAATGAACAAGGTGCGATATTTATCAAAACTGTCCCTTGATCGTCACAAAATCAAGGTGCAAATTTTCGGTGGGCCTTTTATTTTTTTGAACGATCTTCCACCTTCCTCCGGCACTTTCTAGCATCGTCCCCCTGGGGCAAGCCAATTTTGGCCGTGATCAGAGCACTTGAGCGTTGAATGGAGAAACGGGAAGTTGCTTTGAATTTTCTGCATGTGTTTGTGCTTCTGATTGGGGAGGAGGGACGAGATGCAGCGAGCAGTGGCTCCATCTGTGGAGCTTGGGAAGAAATAGGGAGGAGTGCTTTCCACTTGCTATTCAATTGTGTCAACTCTGGGGTAATAATCAGATAATCGGATTGACATCGCAACGTGAGGCTTCTTGGTTGTTCATGAGATTTCTTAGCACTCTGGAAGTGATGGATGGATATGCTTTCCAAAGCTCGAAGACGGGGCTCAGACTGTGTGTCAGATTTCAGAAGCATTGTGGTGCTCTGTCAAGCAATTTCGTTTTTTTGGAGATGTGGTGAGCAGCAACTACACTTCACTTGGCTTTCCGTTTCTCCACAGCCTTCTTATGTTCCCGAACTTGGGTGCCAATTAGACGTTTGGTTTCGCCCACTACCATATCTCCAAAAATTCCGAAATTGCTTGGAAGAGCACCACATGCTTCTGACATCAGACACACAGTCTGAGCTTTGGGAAGCATCCCCATCCATCACTTCCAGAGTGCCAAGAAATCTTATGAACAACCAAGAAGCCTCACGTTGCGATGTCAATCGAATTATTACCCCTGAGTTGACAACAATTGAATAGAAAGGGGACAGCACTCCTCCCTCTTATCTCTTCCCAAACTCCACAGATTGATCCACTGCTCACTGCAGCTCATCCCTCCTCCCCAACCAGAAGCACAAACATGTACGGAAAATTAAAACCAAATTCCTGTTTCTCTTAAGTCAACACTGGAAGTGCCTGAGGAAGGAGGGAGATCTTTCAAAAAGATAAGGCCCACCAAAACTTCTCACCTAGATTTTGTGACGATCAAGGGACAGTTTTGGTAAATAGCGTACCTTGTTCATTGTGATTTCTGTGGAAGTAAAACCATGAGCCTTTCGGCTTAACGTAATTTCCCAATCCTAGCATTGGCTGGTGTGGAACAGAAGAAACTCTGAAAGATAATTTTTTTGTTATACTCTTGCTGTAGCATAGTATAAATGCATGGGTCAGTTTTTAAGTATCAGACTGCAAAGTCATAATTAGTCAAGAAAAAAATGTTCTTTGCTACTAAGGCTGTACCAAACACTTTTTTTAAACGAACCGAACCAAACCGAACAAATCTTAAATGAGGCAAACACTGAACACGTCCGAACTGAACAAAAAATGTACCAAACCAATCAACCTGTAAAATAGACTTTAAAACAACCTGGCTCACAAAGATTCGTATTTACTAAAGTACAAGTTTCTCAACAAATACTTATGTTCACACTGACTAGAGGTGAACAGATGTGGAAACGTAGTTTCAGCACAAAGAAATCTCCTAATTTTACATTTTCCTTCATAACTTCTGAACGGTTAGAGCTAGGAACTTAACGTTTGGCTGATCAGAAAGCTTGTTTAAAAACCTTCAAAATGGTGTATTTAAACATCAAAATCCGTCAACTAGAAGTAGAAATCTGTTCGGTTCGGTATTTTTTTAAAACGCCGAACACTGCACCGAACGCCCTCTGTTCGGCCATGTTCGGTTCAGTACAGCCTGAATTGCTACACAAAGACACATGATTCCTAACGGGCAATTATCTAAAATAACATGAAATAACTGCACCACTTGAAGAGCCATTAGGTAAATAAGTGGCAATAAAGCCTGGCTCTGCAAGCATTGCGGTTTGGTGCCGGGAAGACATTCCACAGGTTTGCTACACTGTCTGTAGAAGAGCTACGAAACGAAGCAGGTTGTGGGCATAAGGTTTATGAAATTTATAAGGATGACAAATAGTTGGCAGCCTAGGTTACACAAACAACTTGTCCTCGGGGAGCCTATCAATGTTATTCACATTCTTGAAGTCAGTCTGCAAAACATCACCAAATGCTTGCGTGTTTTTAGATCTTGTAAGCTACTTAAGCGCTTTTGATAAGGGAGGTTACATCGGCTGGGAACTAGTTTAGCAGCCAGTCTTGACTGCTTCGAGGACAATCTTATCACCAAGTAACCACGTGGCAGAGAGCCACCCGTAACACTCGCAAATTTTTGACCAAGTTATGATCTAGTTTACAGTACTACAAACTTAAAATCAAAGAAAAACAAAAACTTTTAACGCCATAGTGCGAAGTTAATTGTTTGGTTTACCAGGCGTGTGCAAGGGCCTTAAATTACTGCGAGTCAATATTTTTTATCCGAATCTTGGTCCATCCACTAAAATTCACATTTTTGTCAAATTTTCACAGATATTGACATGCCAATGCACCATTCTAACTGGCTTGACACAAGCTTTTGAAGTGCACAAATTTCAAGCCTCTACTTCAAACCACTAAGTTCCAGAAGACCACACTTACATTCAAAATAAACAAATCCTACAGATTTGTGAATTTTCGACAGGCTGCTTGACTAAAGATGGTAAAAATAAAAAAGATGGTCGAAAATTCGCGAATTCTGTAGGATTTGTTTATTTTGAATTTGAGCAAGAGTTTTACGAACATTCAAAGTAGGATATATGGTTCGTTTTTTCAACACTAAGAAGTTATTTTGCAAAAACTAAAAAAAACGTAGAATACGACAAGAAATAGGGCAGCTAACACACTAGCAAATATATTTTTTAGGCTCACTACATAATCTTTCGGCGTTGAGCTAGGCACATGTCAACGAAATATGGTCAATAAAATAAAATGCCTGGTTGCTAAGTGCTTCAATTTGTAACGTCGCCTGTAGGCTAAACCGAACAACTCTTTATGGGTGAAATTAGCTTTTAGTGCAGAGGCCAGTCAACACAAATACAGTTAACTTTATTCTATGCATGAAACGTGCATCCTGGGTGGTGAAATTTGAGTCCAGGCAAATGACCTAACCTACCCGGGTTCGGGGTCTTCTTACAGACCCGGGTTCGATCCTGGTGAAGGGAAGTGTTTACCATCACTTCACCAAGAACAAACCCGGGTCTTTAAGAAGCCAGAGAAGTACTGCCGGGACGAAGAAGTTTCTTGAATGTGAGGCCGCAGTGCTGGCAGGTTGGGTGAGTACGGGTTTTCTCTGGTTGTTGAATCCCCCAGGTACTCCGGATTCTTCCCCAATGTGGTACAAAAAGACACGATGGTGGTGCCTTCCACTTAAGATCAGCAGCTTGGGCCTTCAACAAGCTTTAAGCTTACTGGCTGATACCTTCTATTCTATTCGTTACCATACCATAGTCAGTCTAAACTTTCAACGACAATTGCCGTTAAGACTTCAAATTTCTGTGCAATCTAGGAGTAGGCATGAGCCAACTAACGCCTACAGAAAAGTTTGGCTGCCGTTACAATGAAATAAAAGGCTTATTGGAAGAATACCGACTCCTCTCCGATTAGCTTCTCGTTGCACTAGAATAACCTAAAATGATCGGTTGAACAACATTTTCCTATACCGTTTTTGGGGCAAAGGCTTCGTTTGGCCTTCAGAAATTAATCAAAACTGCACTCTTTGAGGTGGATTACCGCGCCGCGTTCGTCTGTCTCGGCGCGAGCGGTGAACACAAACGAACGTGGTGCGGTGATCCGCCGCAAAGAGTGCGGCCTAGAAATCTCAAGCTTAAATATTACCTTTAAACGTTACGGGTTGAACTTCTATCGTGGTCGAGTGGGCTAAACCGTAGTGCTTGCTGCATCGAAACCATCCCTTTCTAGGTTCGAGAACGCAGTAAGACACCCATTTTTTTTATTCTATAACAATGCCGTGAATAACTTCAGAAAACGTGGCATTCTTATTTTTATGTACCTCCTGTATGTTTTTAACGACATTACTGGTAAAATAACCCTTGATGTTGTACGTTACGAAATTACCATATTCATCAAGTGATAACGCTTGTCACCGGATAATGGCATGCGTTTGCGGTTTCCCTATCTCCGTGAATCGTGAAACTAGGCGGAAAATGCAGTAGAAACCTTCAAGTTAAAGATGCAGTGAAAACTAAGAAGGTATGTACATGTGGGGTAAAATAAAACTGGAGAGCATGTTTTAGCAGGGCCCGTTGAATGCGGAAAATGAAAAAAACGTAGACCTACGGCTTTTCGTAAACAACTATTAATTACGGCGTTTGCGTTCGCTCGCAGGGCCGGCAGGGCAGCTTATATTTTTTTTCGTAAACAGTTCAGATAAGCGGGTAGTTATTGTCAGTTGCGAGTGGTTTTGTTGTTACTGTCGGTTAGGTTAGGTTACAGGTACCAGCTTCTGTTTGGCGTTTCACTTGTAATGAACTGGTTGGGGTTTGGCGTTTCACTTGTGGCTCTTCACTGAGCGGCGTCGTCTGCCGCGAGCCCGACTGCTGGCAACATCGATGACGTCACGGTGCGACTCGCTAAGTGTCAACTTTTAACTCTTCACCACGGCCAAACGGTGCTTTTGCCCCAAAAATGGTTAAAGAAAACTTTAGCTTATTGAAAGAAAAAAAAAAAAAAAAAAAAAAAAAAATTGGACAGGAGTCGGCAATTCTTCCGGTGTTCCAAATAAAAACAATCGTCGGGCCTACTTCCACAGAAGCTCCTAACATGCGTGCCGGTCTATCTAGATTCCGGCACGCATGAAGTTTAGGTGGACTAGTTTTTGGTTGCAGTTTCTGATGGTATGCGTTTACCCTGGAACCACTTCCACAGCGGCTCCAAGCACGTCCACCATCGATCTGTATACGTTGGTTGTACTATCTCCGTTGGTGTAAAGGGTAAATAAGGGGGCTGTTTCTCGAAAATAAGGTCAGTTCTTTCCAAATTTACCTAACCTAAACTAACCCCATAACACCACAAACCGCAATCAAAATCTTAAACCTTTCTAAACTTCACGCGCCGGAATCTAGATAGGCCGGCCATCTTGCTCGGAGCTTCTGCGGACCCTTTACCCTCAGCAAGCGTGGCACGTAATTTGGAAAAAACCGAGATCATTTTTGTTAACAGCGACCGGTTTTACCCTTTTCTCCAATGGAGATAGCAGAGCCTTCCACGTAGTATAAGAATCGATGGTGGAGAACTTGGAGCTGCTGTGGAAATGGCTCGTCTCTCGTCCCCGAGATCCAGGTTTCAAAGGACTATTGTGTGCGCAGCGTATCTCGAGTCCTGCACGCATTCCGTGATCGGCTAAGTCTTCCAGGTGGGGGGCGGCATTGATCGATGGTCGCTATTGTTACTGTAACTATTGTGGATATCAACAAGGCACTCTGCTACCAAAAACATACAATCGATTATTTGTGTTCATTCTAAGGCGAACTCAAGATGGGCTGTGGACACTATACAGTCACGGTGAATTTGTTGAAAATTAGGCCTACATAATCTGCCTTTTCGAAGGATAACTTACTTAACCTTATCTAACCAATCCTAATCAACCCAAATTAATCCAAGTTTTACTAAAAACTATGCCTTTTACGTTTGTCGGGATCCATGCGCGCCGAGCTGCGGTCACGTCAACTAGTCCAAGATAAGCTTGAAACAACTACAAGCCAACCGGGATTAGTGACACTGCGATTCTTAAAATACTGTCCGAATCATAGACCTCACCCCTTGAAGGATTTATACGGAACATCGGAAGAATACGGACTCCCGTCAGATTTTTTTTTTAATGGACTAAGAATTACCTGCTGAATAATGTTTTCCTCTTCCATTTTTGGGACAAAAGCACCGTTTGGCCGTGATTCAGGTCCAAAGTTAGCACTATGGGAGGTAGGCTGTCAGGCTCAAGGCACACAGCGCCGCGCAGGAAAGCATCAATTGGGCCAAAGTCCGTCAAGTGAAACGTCAAACCCCAACCAGTTTTTATAAGTGAAACGCCAAACAGAAGCCGGTACCTATAACCTAACCTAACGACAATAACAACAAAACCAAACTAAACTGACGATAACAACCCACTTATCTGAACTGTTACGGGAAAAAGGTATCAGCTGGGAACATGGGACTCTTGTACGTCCGTCCGTGCTGGAGTGAGGCTTTCATTAATTTCTGACGGCCAAAGTAAGCCTTTGCCCCAAAAATGTTATGGGAAAATGTTGTTCAGCTGATCATTTTACATCATTCTAGCCCAACGAGAAGCTAATCGGAGAGGAGTCCGTATTCTTCCGGTAAGCCATTTATACTAGCTAGAATTTCTGAAGGCTGTGTCTCAGGACCCGGTGACAGTATCCAGTTTATGAAGACTCAGGTCCCGGTGAATTCGTTGAAAACTAGGCCTTCACTTCAGCGAGTTAAAGTGAACCTAACCTAAACTAACTAATCCTAACCAAAACTAATATAAGTTTGCCTAAAAACTACGGTTTTTTTTTGTTTGCCGGTATTCACACACGCAGAACTCTGGTCCCGGCAAAGCGTCCAAATAGGCTTGAAAGAGTTACAGCACAACCGGGACTAGAGACACTGCGATTTCTCTTAAATTAAATGCTAAGTTGCGTACAAGCGTGACCAAAGAAGCACACCTAAATTTATAGCTTAGTAAGACGCATTTATTTTGCAGAACAGATAAGGATATTTATAATTAATTTAATACGGTATGCCTTACGCTCTGTTCTGGTAGCTGCTGTGCATTGTCAAAGGCCGAGGCAGCATACCCTCCTGTCGCAATAACTATCTGCTGAGCCTCCTCCAAACTTAGCAGAATTCCAGTCGGAGTTCGCAAGTACATGCCTTCCGGTAAGACTTGAGGTACTTTGAACATGTTGTTGCACATCGATGAAATTGATTCAAATGATCAGAAAAATAGACACTATTGTCACCTGGTTACTCATCAGTACCCACTAACCTGTTGATTGGCCAAAGCATTCATTATTCAAATGACACGAACTTGCTGTCAACAACGAAAATGGCGATTCTTTAAGACTTGTCTGTTACGCACCTACTAGGAATCGCGAGCGTGGTGGTAATTCGGCAATGCCGGGTTTTTCACTTATCAGACCTAAAAAAAAGAGGCATAATTTTGACACTGGCATGCCAAGTCTAGGGAACAATCATCAGCGTGCAGTTGTAGAGAACGTTGTAGCATTACATTTTAACGCCATGTTAATATTTAATATCAGAAGAAAATAAGACTTTCAAAAGTCAATTTCAGCGACTAACTTTAGCGGGTGAGTCCAAGGCCAGCTGAGATTAAAGCTGTTCTAATCTCAATTGATCTTTGGTATGTATAGATTGGTACTAGAATCTTTACTTTACTTTACTTTACTTTACTTTATTTACAGAAAGCGTTATAGTGCCGTTCAGGCTGTGTAACAAGAATCAAGAAAATATTTCATTTATGACTAAGACAAAGTTCCATACAAAAAAAAATTCCTATTATTTGCAATTTAATATTTTACAGTAATAACATTTGCAGTATATGGGTAAGTGCCAGGCCATTTTTGTAATAGTTTAA
>JAHWFP010203619.1:49530-63204 GCA_023313725.1 Lithobius niger
GGGGGGGCCGGGGGGCAACTAACCATATGTCGATCACTGACCTTGACGCATATTTTCAAGGTCATCGTGATGGTAACTTTTTAACCATGCTTGTAGAACCCCAGTGTAAATTAGAAACTTGTAGACAGTGACAAGGCATGGCCAATGCAAAAAACGGAACGAAATTCGGTACGTTAGTTTAGGAGTTACGGAAATTACAAGCATCATTCTGTGGTGCTGGCCGAGTGGCTTTCCTGCCAAACAGTTCTGTCAGGGTCTTCCGCACCTCGCATTGTATTGGTAGGTAATAGTGTTGGCAGCATATTACGCAAATTGGCATAATTCATTAACCGTGATCAGCTCTGAAAATCAAAAATGTTAACCTGAGGGAGGAACAACCTTAGTTTCATTTTCTAGACACCATGGTGACTAAACTATGTCAACTTGCATAAGATGCTGTATTTTGCAGCACCATTCTGCTTATACGTATAATGTAGCAGATTGTGTTGAGCTAGTGTCGAGTAATCGTATGTCATCCAAGTATGCTTCATGTACTTTGGAGACCACTGGACTTTATTTCACACTCACTGTTTGGCAGGAAAGCCACTCGGTCAGCACAACAGAATAATGCTTGCATTTCCGTAACTCCTAAACTAGCGTACCGAATTTCGTTCCGTTTTTTGCAGTGGCCATGCCTTGTCACTGTCCACAAGTTTCTAATTTACACTGGGGTTGTACGAAGCATGGTTAAAAAGTTAGCATCTCGATGACCTTGAAAATATGCGTCAAGGTCAGTGATCGATTTATCGTTAGTTGGCTCCCCGTTCGCCTACATACCATGCAAAGTTTCATTATCCTAACATTAACCATCTTTGATTGCCAAGGGTGGCCCTTCCTTTCTGCCCCACCCTATATAAAAATACCATTGCTTTTAAGTAAGACAGAAGTTCATGTATCAGTAGAGTATCTATCAGTAAAAAATAGAAAATTTAATTAACCTTGGTAGAGGCCAGGGTGGTGGAAACAAGGAGTGAGGGGTAGTTCCTAGTGGACGCATACGTCTGGACGTGAGGAACCACAATCATGTGATTCATTCGTAACCAGGTCGCAGCCACGATCAAGGATCCATTCTACATTTCAAATACGAGAGTCCCGGCAATAAAAAATACCCAAGAATTACTAACAAGAATTGTAGCCGGGACCCATGCTTCAAATGCTCTAGTCCCAGTGCCGGCACCCCAAGCCCCAAATACTAGAGTCATGGCAGTGAAAATAGGTAAGACTTACTAATGAGAATTGCAGCCTGATACTTGTAGCAGGGACTCTAGTATTTGGGACTAAAGCATTTGAAGAATGGATCTTGGTTTCAATAATTAGTAATTACAGGAGCCAATGAAACGAGCCCATAATAATTAGTACCGGAAGTTTTAACTATTTTTACTGCTGTGACTATAGCATTTACGAAAGTGACAAGAAACCAGAAAGTGACATAACTTGCTGACGTGAATGATGATGATGGTGATGCTATGAGCTTCCCTTTTGAAACAGGGTGCTGGCCGAAGATGCAATGTCCACCCCGCCAATGTATACCAACCACAAATGCCAAACTCCAACCCCAACACCCCCCCCCCCCTAGTTCTTACCTCTCGTATTCCACCAGAGCATACAATAGTATTAGGTGGAGTCTGCTCTGGGAGGCCCTCAGGAAGGTTATGGTAAAGGAGCGGTTCATCCAGTTGGTCGTGAGGATTGCCGCTTTAATTGGGGACTTGCCTTACAATTTTTTGGGATCGGGTAGAATAGGAATGGGTGGAGTGTCATAGAGCTTTCAAGCAGTACTTGCCCGATGTTCCCCCATTCTGTTCATCGTTTTTCTGAGAGGCCAAGAAAAAAGGCTGGCAAAGATGGGTCTCGGGAGTTCAGATGGGGAAAGGTAGGAGTTTAGGACACACGCTGGGGTTTTGGACGAAGAGAGGGAAGGATTGGAACAGACGTTGAAGGTGTGCACGGAGTGAGGAATGGAAACAGGAAGAAGTTTAGTAGCGAGAAGTCGGGATTCATGGTGTCTGGAAAATGGGAGGATAATTAATTGAGAGGTGGAGAAGGATTGGATGAGGTTGGGAAGGACTCAGGTAACAGGGTTCAGGAGTATGTGTACCTGGGTATCACATTGTGAGCTCGGAGAAATTTCTTGGACGAGTGGGGAAAAAAAAGGTTATTGAGAAGGCAGGGAGGGATAATGGGATGGTGAAGAAAGTGGTCGTATGGGGATACAATATTCGTATCTTGTGGAAGGGGGTTAGCTGTCTTGAGGGTACATTGCTGGAGGAGTGTTAGTGATGAGGAGGAAAGTGCTTTCACAGCTTCAGGGGTTTCAAGAGGAGTTGGGTAGGTGGGCTTTGGGAACGAATCGGTTTACGGAGAAGGAGGTAGTGAGGAGAAAAATAGGGTTGTCTGGATTTGAGGTTAGGGAGGTGGTGGCGAAGTTGGCTTTTGACAGGAGGGTTAAAGCGCTACCAAAACAAATGGCTGTTCAGAGGGTGTATGACTTCGTCACCACGAGGTGTAGGTCAGAGCGGGTGGATCATGCAAGGTGGTTGGTTCTTAAAGTGGCACTATCACTGTGGCGTCGTCAGTGAGACACCACAAAAGTGCATTCAATTCAGGTCCTGTTTCTTAACCTTCCTAGACTTGCCAAACCCACTGTTAGGATAGCTATGCAGTATTGTAATGTTATATGCCATAGTACATGTGACCGCTCAGGTCACATGACCGTTGTAAAATGATATATATACAAGGCTTTCCCAGTTAAACTTGTCTCTCCAGTTGTAGCCTACACAACAGTTGTCTGTAGTCACTATGCCCTAGTTAACCGACGCAGATTTTGGTGTACCCAACCAATACACTACAGATGGCAACGAGTGGTACTATGGGTATTTAAAGGGGGCGTCGGACAAACGTCTAACTGAAAAATCGTCTAATGGGATAATTGTCTAAAATCTGCCTAAATAAAAATTCTGAAAAAGCATCTAAACGGAATATCGTATAATGGATAATTGTATAATGGATAAACGTCTAACTGGATTAACGTCTAACTGCGGTTTCTGATGTTACATGTATAGCCGTAGCGAGTGCGGCAGCGCGAGCGAGGCAGGGATATTAGATGATTTTCCATTATACGAATTTCCAGTTAGACGCTTTTCCATTATACGAATTTCCTGTTAGATGATATTCCGTTATACTGTCTTCCGTTATATGTTCTTCCAATTATGCGATTTTCCAGTTAGACGATTATCCCTCGCCCCATTTAAAGCTAACTTGTTAGGTTCTTCAACCACATCTGTGCTCCGAATTTGTGGTAAGTGGCAAATTTTTCATTTTGCCAATGAAATTAGTGCTCTGAAGACCTACCAGAGTTTAGTCTTTTTCGAACCGTGTATTTTGTGGTGTTGGAGATTGAGTGGTACTGATGATAATAGTTAAATTTAGTACCTTAACTACTAGAACTGAAGGGGGCAATTGGGTTTATAATGGTTAATTTTTACAATAGTAGTGTCCTAGAGCGACACACTAGCATGTCCCACCGGCAGTACTATGAACAGGACGACATGAAAATGCGCTGCTCAATTAACTCTTGTAAATCAGATAGCGCCTGGCCCTTATTCAGGCTGGTTTGTGCCAGTGTTTAATTTATCACCGTAGCGTTTATGCTTAAATGAGTGAAATGGTCTGTGCTGCAAGCTTAGGCCGGTAGTGTTGTTTTGTAAAACGATTAAAAAGTCTATGAACGTCTAAACATTTCAAAAAGCTAGTCCCTTTAAATTCAATTTGTAGGCGGGTGATTTAAATTACTTGGTAGGCTACAGTTATTCTCGAGTGGCTTAGTTGTTAAGTAGATAACCGGTAGTCTCGAGTGCTCCTTGTTTAATTTAACTAGGATTGTAATTAAATTAAATTAAATTAAATTATTTAGTGTAGGCCTATGCCTGAGACAGGTGTCGTCAGTAAACCACCTGTGATTACCGTTCCAGTTAACAGTTTAGTAGAAACTGAAGCAAATTCAGAAGCGAGCGCTAGCGCTGAAGTTAATTCAAGTTTAAATTTAATTTCAAGTAGTGAAGAGGAAGACACCATGTGTTCTTCTAAAACAGCAGGTTTATTAGCTGCGTTCAATGGTGAAAACGATACATGGGAGTAATACTCCACCCGGATATTTTAGAGCAAAAAATATAGCCCCTGCAGCTCAAATTGATTTTTTGATGGCTTGTGTAGGGCAGAAAATATTTCACCGAATCTTGAACATTATTTCACCTGCACTTCCTGATTCGTTTACTTATGCAGATTTGGAGGAGTAACTATTCTCGATGACGTTGTACCCCTACCATCAGTGGTTTCTGAAAGGGTTAAATTTTTTAGAAGGTCACAGAAACCTGATGAAAGCATCAGTGAGCATTTAGCTTCATTAAAAATGCTAACTTAAGTACTGTGATTTTGATAAAATCACAGATATCAACAACGAAATGATTAGGAATCGCCTAATCGGTGGTGTGCGGTCAGAAACCTTACAACGCTAACTTTTGAAGCAGACTGCAACATCCTTAGCTTTATTCCTTGAATCTGCTGAAATTGATCAGGGCGTTATTCGGGCCCACACTTAGTCGGTTAATTTTATTTCCAAGAAACCAATTAAGACTCAAATTCGTAACAAGACATCCAAGGATTTTATCTGCTATTGTTGCGGAAAATCCGGTCACGTCAAAACCCATTGCAAATACCGTGATTATACTTGTGGCAGATGTTATACCGTTGGTCATTTAAAAGTCGCGTGCAGAAAGTCAAGTAACAGTAATTCTAATAGAACTACTAAAACGTACGAACAGTCAAAATCCAGTTCAAGCACTAGTTTGAAATCTAGACCTAAAGGTAAACTCAAGTATGGTTATAAAAAGAAAGTTCATAAACTAGAATGCGAAACGGACAGTGAACAGGATGTTGAAACCGAAAATTCAGAGTTTGGTTCTGAAGCCGACAGTGATTCAGAAGATGATTATTTGCTGCAAAACAATACTCTTGGAATAAGTCAGGCTGCAGAGCAAAGTTCAATTCCCCTTCACACAAATAAAATAGTTATTGTAGTTAATTCATGAAAATCTGTAAGTGGAACATGCCAGTTTGCCTCAATGGAGTTAATCTTGAAATGGAACTTGATTCTGGGGCAGACGCTACAATAATTCCTATTGAGTGGCATCAGAAATACTTTGCGGATTGTCCTCTCAAGCTCAGTCCGTACTCTAGCCACTCACACACCGATGGAGTGGAAAACACGATATATTCTGTCAGTCTTAAAGTAAATGTCAAAGGCCAAACAGAACACTTGGATGCCTTAGTTTCCAAATTATATAAACCCTCTTTGATGGGAAATGATTAGTTATCAATCTTCAGAGTTAACTATGATCCTTTCTATGACCTGCAAACAAAAGTTAATGTTAAAAACGTATTGAGAAAGTTAAAACAAGCATTACACCTGTTGATAATGTAGAAATAGGTAAAGGTTTCCCAGAATTGTTTAGCGAGGGAATGGGAAAGTTTAAAAAATTTAAAGCTAAGATTCAATTAAAGGCTGACGCTAAACCAGTTTATTGTCGTGTTCGACCAGTCCCATTGGCACTTAAGGAAAAAGTTAATCAGGAAATTAGATGCCTGGTAGGCTTAGGAATTTTGGAGCATGTGGAGACCTCACAGTGGGCGACTACTATTGTGATCGTTCATAAAGCTGATGGCGAAATCAGAGTGATAGGTGATTACAAAACTACCGTGAACCCACAATTGGAAGTCGACCACTATCCGGTGCCCACAGCAGCAGTATTATTCAGTGAACTCGCAGGCTGTGACACATTTTCCCTTATCGATCTTAAGGATGCTTTTCTGCAAATTGTACTCGATAAAGAGCCACAAGAAGCATTAACTATTAACATACCCCTGGGGCTTTTTCGCTGGCTTCGTGTACCTCTGGGCCTTGCGTCCAGTCCTGGAATTTTCCAGAGGGTCATGACGCAAACCACGACTAAAATTCCCAAATGTCTTCTATTCTATGATGACATCCTCGTAAGTGGGAAGGGGGGAAAGCATGATGACGCGTTAAACAAGAATTGTTAACCGCTTTACAAGATGCAGGAGCTAGGCTTAAGATCGAAAAGTGTAAACTGTCATGGCCTGAATTAAAATATTTAGGCCACATGATTAATGCAGAGGGTTTGCATACACTCCCTGAGGTTATGGAAGCAGTCACAAATGCTTCAACCCAACTTGTATTCCTGAGCTACAGAGCTTTTTGGGTTTCGTAAATCATTACTCGAAGTACTTATCTAACCTTGCACATATTCTGTCTCCAGTTACCCGGTTGTTGAGCCCCAAGGTTAAATAGGTCTGGGGGGGGGGGGGGCAGAGTGTGAGCAAGCTGTTAACAAAGTTAAAGCACTCTTTATTAAAACTAAAGTTCTGGTCCATTATGATCCCAAATTAAAACTAAAGCTCATTTGTGATGGCCCATCTTACGGGGTCGGCGCTTGTATTATGCATGTCATGCCAAACGGCAAATCACGCCCCATAGCATTTGCTTCCCGCATACTAACACAGGCAGAACAGGGCTATAGTCATTTTGATAGAGAAGCACTCAGTGTGGCGTGGGGAGTAAAGCGATTCTATGAATACGTTTATGGACAAAGATTCATATTGCAGTCCGATCAGAAGGCTCTAATCTGGATCTTTGGGCCTAAAAAGGGTATACCACAAATGGCAGCCGCTAGAGTTCAAAGGTGGGCAGTAATGCTCAATGCATACGACTATGAATTCCAGCACATTCCTGGAAAGCAAAACTGCCGATGCACTGTCACGGCTTCCACTCCCAAATACTGAGGAGTTCGAAGAAGCAGATGCTCAATATAATGTACAAACTATTGTTCTCGAAAGTAAATGCGATAAGTTTTTATCTAAAGTCTACCGTTACGTGAACCATGGCTGGCCAGACGTGTGTGACAACCCCAACATGCAACCGTACTTTGTACGCTGCAGTGAAATCTCTATCGAGACTGATACATTATTTTAGGGATTCAGTATAGTCGTGCCGACAGCCTTACGAAAACAAATTTTGAAAAATTTACATAGTTCACACCTGGGTATAGTTAAACTTAAGAGCTTGGCTAGGTCAAAGGTGTGGTGGCCTAAGATTGATTCTGATATCGAAAACAAAGTTAAATCATGTCAAAACTGTCAAGAGTTTAAGGATACTCAATCTACAGGACCCAAGGATACCTGGGAGTATCCGCTAAAACCTAATGCAAGATTCCATGCTTATTTTTGGGGGCCGATGGATAATTACAAGTTTTTCATCCTTGTCGATGCACACAGTAAAATTCCATTCGTGTGTAAAATGAAATAAAATAACCACATTAGTAACGGCCTAATGGATTCTTTAGTTACTGACAATGCTCCGCAATTTACGTCCGCTGAAGTTCAAGGTTGGCTAAAAGCTAACGCGATCCGGCACATGTCCGGCCCGGCCTTTGCGCCGTGGGTAAATGGTTTAGCCGAGATTTATGTTCGTAATTGTATGCTAATTTATAAGACTGCTCGGCGGGACGGATCCTCAATTCAGGAAAGCATAAATTCTTATTTATTATCCTCACGAACCACTCTAAGCTTTACCACCCAAGCTACACCCGGTAAATTATATTTCAACCGAGAAATAAAGTCGTCTCTGGGTTTGTTGTATCCGGTCCTGTCACTAAGGTTGAAACGAACCAACTTAAACAAGTTCAGAACATACATAATCGTGCGTTGAAATCTTATCAAGTGGGGGATAAAATATGGTATCGTGACAATAGCGTAACTACTTCTAGATTATGGTCTATTGGCACTGTATTTGAGAAATGTGAACACAAAACTTGCGTTGTTATTGATGATGATGGTGTCACTAAGCTTCGTGAACAGATAAGGTCCCGTACTGTTGATAATTATGTCGAAGATTCACCGCCTAAAGAGCGCTAACCGACACGAAAATCCAATAATTCCTGCGTGAATAAATTAACCGGTAATTCACAACTTCACATTAAAAGCAAAGATCGTTTGTCAGTGGGTAAGCAACGTCATGAAAAGCCAATTTCCGTCGACGCATTTCCGAGGCGAAAATCACTGGGCCAATCCAGAAGACTTCTACCTGTTGCTAGGCCAGATCGGTCACCAATCAAAAGCCAAGGTGGGTCACCTGAGAATTTGCGACCCGTAACACCAAGTGTCAGCACCTCTCCAGCGATATCACCCTATGCACGATCTGTGGACGATTCCGGCAGCGTCATTAAATCGCCCTTGGTTATAACTAACAGCGCCACGCAATGTGATATTCGAAAGCCAAATGGGTCAGAGCCTCCGATATTTGAAGAGCAGGCTTCTGAGCAAGTGACGATGCTGACACCAAAGCTCACTAAGTCTAAGTAAAAACCTAACAAACGTAAAGCCGTGCCATCACCGCCTCCACGTGATGATACTGCACTGCCTCCCCATAATCACACTAAAAGGTTACGTAACGCCCCGGACAAGCTTAATCTGTAATCTAATTAATTTTGCTTGTGTGGCTACAACTTTCTTAGTTTAACGTTCGTAACCCAGTTACCCGTAAAGCTAACGAGGTTTTTTTTTAAAACGTGTGGTGCCCGTAACATGTTTTGTCAACAGTTACATGTGCGCTGAACTGGCCGCGTTAATTTTAAACCGTATTCCTTAAAATTGGAAAAAAATGTCTTGTATATTGTTATTCGTGTGTAAAATAGATTTTACGTTTTTATCACTATGTTTCTTTTTTGTCTTTTCATGTGAAATTTCCGCATCGGACATACAATGTTGTTGGAGCCACCACAGGAAAACCGATGCACCAAGCAAAGGATTGCACAACGACATTTCTTTTAACGAAACAATACAAGCCATGACATCCTTAATTATTGAATGAAAACTTGGTTCGTCCTTGTGCATCTGGAAGCAAGCTGTAAAGATTATCACTGCCACTAGATGGCACCATGGTATTTTCGTTCACATTTCAATCAGTGACAGTGCCACTTTAAGTACGTGAAGGGGGAATTGCGGGACGAAAGGGATTACGGAGATGGAGACCAGTCTGTGAAGGAAGAGTATCTAAGGGTAGTTGTCTACGGGGAGATACAGAAAGGAGACGATGACAGTAGGATGGGAGGGGACGCGCTCCTTCTTAGAGCCCGGGCAGGAGTATTGGAGACAAGATACAAGAGAGCTCGAGTGAAGGGCGGGGAAGAAAATGAGGACTTTCCTTTTGCTGTGTTGGTTAAGGGGACGAGTCCTTGGAGAATACCTTGGTGGAATGTGGAGGGCTGGAAGAGTTGCAGGGTAGGAAATATTGGGAATGGGAGGAGGCAGTTTGCTGGCTTTTGGGATAGAGAGATGGGTGGAGAAAAACCTTATAGGCTGGTGGAGGAGGAGAGGGAGGTTTAGTGGCTGTTTTTTTTATCCTCTCTCCTGGGTCTGCAGATGATTCATAATCATCATCATCATGTGGTACATGCATTGAGTTAGACAGCTTATGCCGGTATACCCCAATAATCGCGGTAGTGTCAAGTATTCTGACAACACCTTGCAACGTAGCCCATTCTATAGTATACTTGGGGCATTCCAAAAAGAGATGACGGGCAGACTCCAAACCTCAATCACAAGAAATGTGGACAAAGTGCAAATTACTCCTTTACAGTTAGCAAGAGTAAATAAAATACTCCTCCTCCTACTCCTTGGGAGGAGTGATGAACTTTTACAGTTAGTCGATACACGCATTCAACATGTACAATGATGCAGCCATGTTTCGCCAGTTTCGGGTTGAACATGCAGCCATCTGAATACAACTTTGACTTCGTTACTTCGGACCTTTGTTACTTCGTATAATCTCTGCATTTTTTATGGTCCAGGTGATTACTATGCAAATTATGTGAACAGTTCAGCCGAAGGGCCAAGGGGTGAAACTAAAAACAGAAATTGTGCGGAAAATAATTTAGCGTAAATTAATAAATTAATAGCTTTACAATATATTAAAGTAATGAATAAAAAGTGGAACGGAATAATTTGTTTTTAACTAGAAAATTGCAACTTTTAATTAAAGTGTTACTATCACAGATTGAAAGTCTTCAGAATCTGGCAACATCAAGCTCTATCTAGTAATATCTAACACTTACATCAAGCGAACGAATGCACGCTGCCATTTTTTTTAACGAAACAAACAAGTCAGGACCTCTTTAACTATTGAGTGACAATTTGGTAAGTCCTTGTGTACCTGGGAGCTAGATGATGATGATGATGATGATGATGATGATGATGATGATAATGCCTCTTCTTTTTGCAACAGGGTACGGCCGAAGCTGCCTAGCCCTCCAACACAAAAACACCAAAAAACCTGCCCCCCCTCCCCCTGCGACTCCACCAACCCGACAGCAGCCTTTTTCCGCTTTGACTCCTGCCACCTCTTTGCTCTCCAACTCAGAAGACACCTGATGACCTCTGGCCTCTCTCTCACTCTCCCCAATTCTCCCTGCCCCTGTAGTTCTCCGACTCCCAGCAACCAACCAGAACATGCTCCACCATTTTCTCTCCCTCTCCGCAGATGCCACATGTGACATACTCATCCTCCCCCTCCCCTGCTTTCCACTCCATCACCCGAGTATCCAAAATCCAGCCCTAACCCTAAACAGCAGCACACTCCCCCTCATACCAGCTCTCCCACCTTAATTCGGTCTTTTTCTCTCAAAATCTCTCTGTCGACGATTTTCCTCTCATATCCTTCTTCAACTTTTCCACTTCTTCAACCTTAACACCCCTCCTCCAACCCACTGCTCCCAACGACCTTCACAAACTCCAACAACCTTCGCAAACTACCCCGCCAATCTCCTCGTTCTACCCACCCACCTGGTAGAACACCTCCGCGACACAAACTCATACACTCTCCTCACAATCATCTCCTCCTCCAGCTTACGTGCCCTCTTATCAAACCCAATCTTCGCCACCACCTCTCTGGCTTTAAAGGACGACAACCCATTTCCCCCTTCAACACCTCTTCTGCCGTAAATCTGTTAACCCCCAAAGCCCATCTTCCCAGCTCCTCCTGCAACCTCTCAAGCTGCGTCAACTCATACCCACCACACCCCCCACCCCCAACATCACCCCCTCCCGGCACTGCCTCCCCCTTCCAATGAATCCTCACAATCTCATACCGATTGTAACTCCACATCGCCATCTTTTTAATCATACGCTTAACCCTTCCCGCTTTGCGTCTCACCTTCCTCCCCATCAACTCCAGATAGTCCGGTTTAGCCCAAAATCTCACCCCCAGATAATCGTACTCCATTACCCTTCTGATCCACTTCTTCCCCGACTGGAGCCTTTCCTCCTCCCCATCCTCCTACACGTCTTCCCCTTTCCCCAAAAACCATAAATCCCGATTTCTCCCCACTAAACTCGACCTTCATCTCTAGTCCCCAAACCGCACACAGAAGCTGTAAAGATTAACAATATCACTGCCGCTAGATGGCGCCACGATATTTCGGTGATAGGGCCACTTTATTGTGTGTTTTCTAAGACAAATATCCTTTCCGGAGAGGCTGGCATTTTTTCATGGTGGCATTTTGTCAATGGTGGCATTCTCACGATGCCACTTTGTCGTGGTATAAATAGAGATAAATCGCTGGAAATAATATTAAGGAAAATTGGAAATTAGCCAACAGCGAAAATTATACACTAGAAATAACATAGTTCAGTACGCCACCTCTCCATTGCCTATGGCCGAGCAAATTTCAGTCGAATGGAGTCCTGGTCACGGTTGTGACCGTAATAACGGGTTCAGTGAGTTCTCTTTATGCCAGTGGAGGATGTGGCCATAGCGATTAAGGTGCTATGCAAGTGATCTGGGGCGAACTGGGTAGCCGGTTCGAATCCGGGTCATGCCACTCCGACGAAACGTAAGTGCATAAAGGTGGCTTACTGAACTACGTTATTTCTAGTGTTGGTCAATTTCCAATTTTACTTTGTCGTGGTGGCATTTTGACGTGACATCACCACAGAAGCAGGGAAATATCTTCTCGAGATTGTTCAGACAAAAACCGTTGAGAGGTGGAGGTTGGGGGGCGAGAGGCAGGACCGAATCATAGGCAAGGCCCCCTACTTAACGACACTATTGGCGACTAGGAAACGTAACGCTTCACCTTAGAGATCAGTGGTCCAACTTCGTTGCCATGGTTATAAAACTATGCTAGGGTTTGGGGTGGCCCCCAGCTTACCCCAGCTGGCATTTATCAACTGACGGCTACAGAATCTTTCGACTTAATCAAAGCAATGTTCCTGTGATTACATAAATAGGATGTAAAAATAATTTCTGCTTTATTGCATAAGTATAAAATAGTAACAAAATATAACAATAATAGTTATAAACGGCTAGCTATCCGTCAAGATTGATTCCTAGTAGGTTCGAACAGTGGCCTAACACAACGATACCGCATAAACAATTATAAAATATGCGTAAAATCCGTTAAAATATCGTAATTTTGTGCAAATAACTACTATTAAAATACATATTTAATAAAACACGTACCAAAAAAATAGGTTAGATCAATATTGATGGTACTTTTTCTTTGTTTACATCCGAAATTGACCAATGGGATTAATCGCTTGCGTTTTGTGCATCATTCGATCAGTACAGGCAAAAGAGCAGCTGTAAAACGCTCAGTAATGATATGACAACTTCCTATTCATTTAACCAGATAGAAAAATGCACATAGACGTTTTCCTGGCTTTACACAGGTGTGGTTGACCTTTGCTTTCTTGAATCACCGTATGAATGTGAACCATAACGATAGTAAGAGGAAAACATTGCTGTTGTTTTCCGTCATTGAATAATGGTAAATCTCAGTTTTGATTTTAGTCGAGCACTCTTGTCAGTTGCCCTAAGGTTTTGTTGTCGTTTGCCAAAATTTAGCCTTAAAATTGCGTTTATTGTTAATCCAAGTCGTCCTCCTTTGTGTAGAAATCTCGCTGTCGTTGGAAGTACGTAGGGTAACTGATTCGTCGCCTAAACCGTTTAAAACTTTTCCATATTGGTAATGTGCGTAATCGTACAATGTTTACTAGACGTGATCTGCGTGCTAACGGTTTGGCCTTGTAAACACCTAGGTTACCAGTGGGCTATTTACTTTCCTCTGATCTTGATCGTGATCTGAATTTCGTCCGTAGCTGTTTCATTCTGTGAGTTTCGTTTGTCCTTTGTTGCAAAATTATTTTTAAAAATAACTGCGTCCTGTACTGACGAGCCTATCTCGACTATGGTACAACGAAAAACCAGTTATCTAAATATAAACGTTTGGTTCTATAAATACGTACCTTTGTTGAGTTAGGTTTTTTCTTAACCCAATGAGTACAGCGACATACAGTGATCCTCATATGTTTTGACACCAGGCCACTAAATTTAAAGGTAGTTTGTCAAACGGCGTCACTGCAGTACCATCTGTTGCCAGCAAATTCTTAAACTGGCATGTGAAGGAATACACTGACTGAGAGCAAACTCCGTGTACCAAACAAGAGGAAAACGCACTGAATCAGTTCCACACCGGACTACCACCCTATTACTAAGCATTTCTACCC